>JBBKCR010185387.1:0-14046 GCA_037577295.1 Ladigesia roloffi | reverse complement strand
TCTTTTAATCGGATTAAAAATTTAATCGGATTCACGTGAATCCGATTACATGAGCCGTTTACATGGGACATTTTTAACCGGTTTCCATATTTAATCAGATTAAAATAGGAAAAAAGTGTCCATGTAAACGGGGCTAGTGTTTTTGAAAAGGAAACTGTCCGTTGCAAAAGAGAGATCCTTTGTTACAGGTTCCACAGTATTAGTAAACAGCTTTTTAAGAATAGCTTTTAAAATGTTAGCAGACATTTCTTCTTACTGAAAGGGCTCAAATTCTATACTTATCTTCTATTTATTTCATCTGTGTGATTTTATGTGTTAAAAGATGTCATCATTCTTACATGACCCGTTCTAAAAACCTATTACAATTAAAGGGCTCCTGCAGATTTAAAATGGACATATGTAAAATTTGCTAAAGGCTCCTCTAACTGATTGTTGAGTTACACCACATTCAAAAAACAGTCCAGACCAAAACACTCTTCATAACTTCATTATAAATTGCCTAGGCCAAACTGCCACTGGCCTAAATAGGTGGATGAATGGAAATGCTTTTTTTTCATGTCATTGTGAATTCATAATGAACAAAATTTCCAAATGTAGGCTGTAGTGTGAGCTGTATATTTTATTAAGATTTGCTAGTGCTCACATGCCATATTATATCTTCAAGTCTTTCATTTGTTTTGGTGTCCAGGTGGCTGACATCAAGCGAGTAAACAACCTAATCAAGGAGCAGGACATGTATGCACTGAAGTCCATCAAAATTCCTGTGAAGAAGCATGGCCTCCTGACAGAGACAAACTCAGACTTCACAGTTCCTCAGCAGTGGGCGTCCCCGAGTTCATCCCCACCCCCTCCTGACCAGCTGCAGGGTAGTGCTGGCCCTGCCTCCTCCTCCGCCAGGCCTCAGGTGCAGCAGTATACTGACTTCCTAAAAGAAGTGGACAATGACATTGAGCGTCTGATCCAAAGCACAGAGGCTCAGGAGGAGGTGTTTGGAAGCAGCCCCGATGGAACCAGGCACTACGGATCACGGGGCAAACGTCTGACTGGCTACGGTGCGGACTGGGGTATCCAGTGGTGGAACGCCGTGATAGCCATGTTGCTCATTGGTATCGTCTTACCAATTTTTTACGTGGTGTACTTTAAAACCCAAGATAACAAAGAGTCTGCCGTGGATGATAGGATGGCAAACGTTACTCTGGCTACCTCAAATAATTCAGGGTCGAGCTTCAGTACGGCTAACCCTAACAGCTTGATTAGGAAGCACTTGGACAAACCATAGACTGAAAAGAATGCCAAATACGTGGCCTTTTAAATCTGTGCTCACACCGTCGTCAGCACTTCACAGAGGTGTTTAACGTCGGTACAGTTCAAAAGGTATGTTGAGCCACACCAGCGGTCAAGTTAAACTGAAGAATTCAGGAGAACTTCGAGGAAGCTAATTATTTAATTTTTCCCAATAGATAAGAGTTCCTTCAGGTAATGTTATTGTTAATAGTATTAAAATGACATGAAATGCAATGCTAAAAAACATTAACTCCAATGTAATATTGCCACATAGAAGGCTAAATAATACAAATAAAGTAACTTTCCTTTCCTTTAGTCATATTGTTAAGAATACTCAGTCAATTACTGAAAAGGGAAAAACATGTAGCATTAAATTATACAAATATACCAAAGTCCAGATCACAATAATCTTCCTTCGCTGATAAAAGAAATGCCAAAGTGTAATACCATGAACAGTGTCTTGAAGAGTAGCCGTTCAAAAGTTGCCATGAGCGTGATTGGTTACATAATTCTTCATATGTAGCCGTACACTTTTGATTTTGAGTTTCTCAGAAAACAAATTGACAAATGTCTTTATTAGATGTGCTTTGATTATGTGTAGCACAGCCTTTGATTGGTTTGTTGCTGGTCACATGGGTGTTCAAAGGACTGAAACAAAGACAAATTATTTTTTCTATTACTTAGTTTAATTGGAATGTTTATCTTGTTTGAAAGAATGAGATGCCTTTTGTGCATCTGTTTTATGTCCCTTCATTTTTCACAGTACTATATGACATTGTTGTATCGATGGTGCCAATGAACAGAATGACATGTACTGGTTGTGCATGCTTATGTTGAGTGCAATAAATATCTTGTTTAAATGAATGTACAACAGCGGCACAGTTGTATTTCTGCTGCTTTATAAAAATTCCATTCATTTGATACAGCCTATGGAAGCCTATGTTTAAAAATAAAACTTCTTTTTTCAAAGACACATTCATAAGACCTGAGTTTCGTTTTAAAGCTGTGTATTCACAGCCATATTTATAGTTGTGGACATAAATATTTGGTCAATTATTTGATCATTATTACTATATAGACTGTCTGAACCAACATACTGATATTAAGTAGTATGCAGAGCTTCAGCTTTAATGTGGGGGCAGTTACATCCACATCTGTGATAGATGTAGAAATTACAATGAATTTCATATATAGCTCCCCAGACCCTTTATCTGCTTATCTGGAAGTGTAATAATGAGGTTATAACACACATGACCACCAAACAGCTGATCAACCAATTTTTCAATTACATTTAAGTCCCTGAACATGGTACATTTAAGAAATTCTATTAGTATAAATGGATTTAACTGGGCCCTGATTTGGAGGTTGATATTAAAGCTGATAATCTGCAGGTTGAACTCGTATTTTATTATTTAGTTCTGACAATAATATGGTTTGGTTCAGCTAAAATTACACCTTCACAAACATCCAAATACTAATGGAACTGACCATGTTGCAAAACTTGCAAGAATACAAGAGTATCACCAGTTATTACTATGACCGTTAAATTATGAGTTTTTTTTATTTATCTGTAATTGTGAGTAATGTGTTTATACACACACACACACAAAATGTATCCTGAATAAATGATTAGAGAAAGAATAATGCAGATACTTCATGTTAGGTGTACTATGATCTCTGGCATTTACAGAAATGCGGACCAGGCCCAGCTGGTCACTTTGGATCACTTTGAAAGAGATGGCATCATCTCTGGACCTGCTCAAAGCACTTTGTGATGGTGGATAATCATTATAGGTGGATGGGTGGGGCTTTTTTAGAATCTGTATTATTGTGGAGGCTTTGAAACCTTTGGGAATAGTCTCTTGACTTGGGAGATGTTAAAGATGCCTATAAGGACACGCCTGCGCTCCTCTGCACAGTCCTTTAGAACACAACCAGCTATGCTACCGGGTCCAGCTGCCTTGCGTGGGTTTATTCTAAAGAAAGTCATTATCACGCTGGCTGTAGACAAACACACAGCCTACTCTCCCTGGGGAGGGGTGGTCATCTGTGCTGGTGTGTTTTTCTGTGTTTCAAAGTGAGAAAAGATGTCATTGAGGTTGTTCAGGAAAGAAGTGTCACTATTCCAAATCTGGGGAGGTGGTTTGTACTCCGTGCGTCGCCAGTGTTGTTAAAGTTTCCAGATGTTTTATTGCTATATTGCTGTTTTGCCATCTTGATTTCACAGGACAGGTTAGCTCCCGCTGTAACTCGGCCTGCGGTGTCACAGGCCCTGAAGGCTGCGTCCCATACTCTTAGGATCCTGTGTAGCTCACCTGTCAGCCATGGTTTCTGATTTGCATGATCAGTAACAGTTTTGGTGTTAGTGACATCTTCAATCCATTTAGATGCCTGTATGCTGTAACAGTGTATTCCTTACTGTCTATGTGGTTGTGTTTGTCAGGATCCCGCCCGAAAGCAACGCACACTGAGACCTCCGTGCTGGCATGGGGTGAGTCCCGCTTTTATTACTCTTAAATGAAAAGACGGCTCGAGGGCCGTGAATAACATTAGAGAACACAAAATCATCAGTATGCTTCCGTGAGGGAGAAGTGAACAGGGGAGAACTTAAATAACACTGAAGAACCTGCGGGGACCAATCAGGGGTTAAACCAAACATAAAACAGATGAGGTGATCAGGGCAGACAGGTGAGGATTATTTACAGGCATGAGTGTGCTCAGTGAGGGGTGTGTTCGTGGAGGGTCAGTTCATGGTCGCACAGCGACCCCTGGTGGTCGCAGGCCAGTACTGCGACAATCGCTAGATGTTGCCCATCCATTAGTCCCTGAATTTTTCAAACGCCAACTTAATTAAATTGCCCTTTTAAAAAAAAAAGGGGGATTGGTCCACACATAATAATGAAGTTAAAAGGGTTCATAGAGCAAAAGGTGGAGAAACACCCTGGAAAGTTTACAGACCTGCAGATATGATCAAATACACTGGACACCTGTCCATCAACATATCCCGCAGACTAAAACCTCAGTTTTGGCCAGAAATGACGTGTAGCTTTGACTGGCATGATGGTCTGAGTGGGAAAAAAAAGCAGCGCTTATCTGTACTTATCAACATATCATTTATCACGAGGCCCCACTCCTACATTGAGTCACTTGATAAAAAATATCTCAGTTTAGTGGGCGTTGTGGGACTTCAGCGCAGTAAGACCGAACCCTGCAGGAAAATAAATAAACAAGGTTTTAAACCCTGACGAGAAGATATTTGTGAGGAAATGAGCTCCTGTCATTCAGAAGGTGCCAAAAGTGGTCTGTTAACGTCTTTCTTTACTCTCCATCTGGTTCCATTATCACCATGTTACAGTGCTGTATCTGCATTACTGATCGGTTAAGAACATCCAGGGCAGGTTTGTGTGAAACACTCCGCCATGTCCACGCGCACCCGGGTCATTCTGAAAACAGGGATTTTCCGTTTTTGTTTTTTAAAAACACCACGTCCACACGAGCATGTTTTCAAAAATATCTCCGTCCACAAGCAAGTGGCAGCAGGTGGTGATATAAACTTAAACCGTACAGCATTGGTGACCAATCAGAAGCCTTGGCGGAACGGGGGCATCATTACGTTTCCAGTAGGTGAGCAACCATGGCGCAAAAAAAAAGTAATGAAAAGAAAGAAAAAAAGCAAATAATGTGTTCAAAGTTGTCCCACCAACCACACTTCCGACCAGGTCTAGTCCAAAATCGGCGGCGACGTTGCCGGTGGGCAGAGATAGTAGCTGTGTCTCATTTCGAAGGATGCACCCTCCGGAGGTCGTATCCTTTGGAGGTCGCATCCTCTGAGGTGTATTCACCGTTACATCTGCCGGCGCCGCCATTTTGTCAAATAAACGACGGTTGGTTTCGACGACACAAAGAATTGTGGGTTACCTGTATCAGCGAAGGATACACTGCATGCATCCTCCGAATTCCTGTGAAAGTGTCCTACTTCAGCTTTTCTGAAATGAGACGCCTTTTGTTGTTTCTATAACATTTTAACAGAGAATTAGAACAATAATTTTAATTAGAAACACCTTCAGAAGTGGTAATTTATAAACGTTGGACATTGTAGACAAATTAATGTAAAAGCAGCGCAATGTCACCTGAGTGCCGCACATATGTCGCAAGTTTTTCACGTCCACACGTGAACTCAAAAATGGAGTTTTCAAAAATATCCACTTTGGTTTTCAGTGACCTAAAACACTGTTTATGTTTGGACGAAAGGCCAAAACGGCACAAAAATACCACTGTTTTCAGAAATACAGATTACAAATACAGATACAATTTTCAGAAGTACGTGTGGAAACGGCCCTAGAGTGTCAGAACTGTTCACAGTGGTGGGGAATGAAACCAGACGTCTGCCTCTACATTACATTAATTTGGGAGACGGCTTAATCTGAAGCAAATATATGAGAACATATTCAAGCTTCGGGATAAACGTTCCACAACATTCCAAGGCACCACTGGGATTCGAACACAGGATCTCCTGTTTACAAGACAGGTGCTTTAGCCAGCTAAGCCATGATGCCCTGCTTGCTGAATGCTCCCTCACAAAACAATTCCATCAAATGGATATGGATGCAGTGCCTGAAGCATAAGATGATGTTTTACCAGCATTTTATGAAGCTTTTGGTCCAAAAACAAAACCCATTCATGGTGGAGGGATACAAACAGGGTGTTTTGTGCCAAAAAAGTCCCCAAAGAAGAGTGATTTAGTTCAGATTTAGTGTTTTACGATCACCCGCTTTCCATATAAACACGCGTGGGTTCATTAGTAAATATAATGGCTGGATTGTGTTGTGGCCTGGTCCCATTCACCACCGCTGTAAAGAAATCAGACGTGATCCTCTCTGCAAGTCTACACCAAAGCCTCTCAGAAAAACTTCTGAACAATCAAGATGAATGGGCGCTGAAATTATATCCGCCTGCATTCACGGTAGAGTTTGGTGACCGTACCCCATATGTGTTGCTGTAAGTTCAAGTGAGAAGCATTAGAGCACCATCAGATTTCCATGAGAGAGCTGAAAGTGATAGTTTTAATGAGAACTGTGAAATTCCGCTTCAACAGTGGCCCCTGTAGTCTCCACATAAGCGGACACAAGGGGCATTCGGGGGATAGAGGCGGCTGTGTGTGTAAAGGCCGTCATTGTGTTCATGAATAGTCAACTGTATGGCCTTGCCTCAGCTACGGCGCTTCTATAAATTGAGTGATGGCAGTTTTCGAAGCTTAAGTTTGTTTGGACAGGATTTTTCTCTCTGGAGATATAATACAAGGTCTGAGGGGCCACAGGGGCCAAAACAATGTACCATTGTCCAAGACCAGGCTATTGCTCTGACCAATAAACTCTCCTGCGGCCGTCGCTGTGTACTCAGTAGGACCACCTGAGATCTAAATATGCAATATTTCCGACGCAAGTTTGAGTTTCTTCAGTCTTCAGTAAAGGGGCGTATCACTAACAAAGTGGGGGAGGGGTTCTGAGATGGGGATGCTAAGCTATAAATACAATTTAATCAATTTAATCTGACAAAAGTGTGTGTGGGGGGGGCGTGGAATCACATTTTAGCAAAAGTGGGGGTGTTGAATATCCTTCCCCCCTCGTGTGCAACGCCCCTGGTTCAGTAATTGAGACTCCCATGGTTTGATTCGCAGTGAAACACGACAGGCCTTGTTCCAGTCAAACAGTGAAATGATGCACAGGAACGAAATCTAATAACATTAGGAATGTCTGTGGGAGGGCTGGAGTCACAGGCCTGATTACTCTGGGGAACAGACAGTCTTTTCAACACGTTGAGACTGCAGGGGCTCTCCTCACATACCAGCAGACACGTGGTGGACCTAAACCAGGTAATTTGGCGCCATCTGCTGGTAACGTCTTGAATTTAAAGGTGCGTCAACCAGCTGAAGTCGTGGAATTGATCCTGACATCCAAGCATGCAAGACTCTAAGGTCAATCATCTTCCCTGTCTTCAAAAAGAGACTAAAGACTCTTCACTGACCACTGAGGAGAACGTCTGCGTGTTCGTGTCATAAACAACAACACAAAATTCAATAAAAAAGTGAAAAAACAACATTCATCCAGGATCACTGTGTTCTTCCAGGACCATGGTGAAACATAAAGGACAAAACAACAGAAACATCACAATACGACATGTGACATACTACAGACAGGACAGGACTAAAGAGATAATAAAAAAATAAACAAACACAAGAGTAAAAATAAAACAATACAGTGCAGTAATGGGAGCAGTAACAGCACTAGTGTGAGTAAAAGTAGTTTTATAAAATGTGCAAAAATTGCAAAAACTGTGAAAACTGTAAAGAATAAACCCGTGTAAAGAGCAAATTATAGCAAATGGGTGTTACAGCGTTAGAAAAAATGTACAGTATATTGTAATAGGTCGAGATAAACTTTTATTGTATCTTTTTTTTTTAAATTGCAGAAAAGACAGAACAAATGTAAGAGCAACAAACCAATAAAAAAACTGTAAAACACAGGGGAAAATAAAGAGTTCACTTGACAATTAATACAAAATATAAATGTAGGCATTTTTATGTGTAATGATTCAGGGGTTAAAGGAGGATGTTGCAGGGATACAAATGCAAAAACATTTTATTTATATTAAACCAAGAGAGCATGAAAACACTAAATAACACAGATACAGACAATAATACAGACATATTTCTATTAATGTGTGTTCCAGACAACTGGTAGAACCACTAAACAGGGGGCAGGACAAGGTCAAAGGATGACTAACTATAACAAAAAAACATGGACTGGAAAATAAACACAATCCAGCCAAGGAAAACATGGAGAAGGAGAAGACATCCATAAATAAAGCCAGGCTCTTTGCACTGAGGATTACCTGCATTACAGGTATTATTCAGGGAGATCTGTCTTAGCACTTCTGTGGAACAACATTTCAGTTTGTTTTTTATCTCTGTTTTGGCACTGAAGTGTTTGTGGGTCGTGAGGGAAACGCAGATAAACTTCATACAGGAAACTTTCAGCACTCTGACACATTATACTACTGAATCTTCCTCCTGAACGGAGGGACGTAGTGCTGCTGCAGCTCAAACCACAGTAACCCCAGAATTTATCCATGAAGAATGAATTCCATAAAATCAAAACAGAATTATTTTAACCCTCTCAGCCTCTTGTGACATTTTTATCCACTTCACTCTTTTTTAAATAATTTTATCTGTGTTAATGCAGAGGGGATGAAACTCCCCAAGGGTCTGGAAATTTTACAGATCTTTACATTTTTAACTTCAACTCATTAAATATATCAATAATATCCTTCATACATCCAACTGTCACACTCAATGACCTCGTGGACACTTTTGGCCAATTGAAACCCATTATTTTATTTTTTTTTAATTACTTATTATTTACACTGAAATTAAGTATTTTAACATAAATTGTGTGTTTTAAACCCAATTCAGGTTAAAAACACTTTCATGCTAAACTCGACACTTGAGAAAGTAGTCTTTAGTTTTCTTCCAGATGATGTCATTTGCCCATTTATGTTCAAGCAATCAATTTCATACTTTTATTTTAATTTCCAATAGTTGAGTATGTTGCTCACTGTACTCCAGTGGAACAAATGAATGACACAATTTTGACACAGGTGTGACCTTAAGGATGTCCGGTAATAGTTTTGTGTTTGTGCAGAAAAAAATCAGTTTTGTTGTTAATTAGTTCCATATTTCAGGTCTGAGATCAGAGAAATTTCCTTTTTTAAGGTTCTTTACTAACAAGTGCATTCTGCAAACTTGTTTCTGAAAGATAAAACAACAAAGGAATAGATCTTTGATACTTATGACAATAAATGATGTTAGTTACAAACTATATGTAGTAAAAGTTTAAAAAAAATGTATATAACAATATGTCAAAATGATATTTAAATAGATGGCCATTTTACAAAATATTATATAAAATTGCTGGCTTGGGCCAAAATGAGACAATCTGGATGAAAACACAAAAAATGTAATTTCTTTAATGTTGAATTTAGAATGAAAGTGTTTTAACCCTAATTTTATGATTTAACAGAGTAAATAACAAGGAATTTTGGAACGTAGTTTGAATGGGTTGCAATTGGCCAAAAGGACGCCGAGTGTATAGTAAAAACGAGGAGGGCCAGATGCTTAAACATACTTGCACTGAAAAAATATCAACATAACTATTTAACAATGTAATTTAACAAAGGCATTTTACATTCACATTTCTGGCATTTAGCTGACGCTCGTGTCAAGCCGTCCAGATATGTTCCTCAAACCCGTAAAGCTGATCTTAAATCACTGTCCACTACACAACCAAGTTACTGCAGGCTAAGTACACCTAAACAACTCCTGTGATGATTATGTTTATTATGATTATTCATTAAAAAAAACACAATTCATCACATCTGTTTAAAATATTGGTTTGGTGAAATGTGCCTATTGTAATGATTTTATTTTTTAACGCAACAACCCCAAACAGTACCACCATGGTCCACTAGGGGGAGACAGAACAGCACTGGGCGGGACTCTGCATGCTTGTATTTTTGGGATGACTCAAAAAAAGAAACAGCTGACTCCTGCCTCACTGTCTAAAGAGTCAGTGGGAGGCAGCTTCTTGAAAGATAGTCCCTCAAGCTTGGGTCTTTCCCCCAATCCTGGGGACCCCAGGCTCTGAACTCCTGCCCGGAAAACAAGGGGCTTGTCAGTTTACGAGTTGTTGGATGAGGGAATTCACAGAATGTTCAGTTTTGGGTCCCTAGGGGACATCTGCTTTCAGAGAACTTGGCTAAAGTCACACCACCAAGGCAGCTGTATGCTGGTGAATTCCATTTGTACTGAGAAGTTGGAAGTTCCAAATTGCTAGTTGGAATTTTCAGATAGAACTCACCCAGAAGGCGGTTTTTTGACTCAGAAAGGACCATTTTGAACAAAACCAGGCCATCTCATCCGGCATTAAAATAGTGAGGATTTGTCATACACAATGGACAGTGCCCAGGGTGCAGAGTTTGGGGACAGTGTGTTGTTCAATGGGACATCAGGGGTCCCACTACCAATCCTGGGATTTGACCCCACAGCCTTCTGATTGCAGGGGCAACTCATTAACCTCTAGGTAACCAGACACAAGGCCATTGGTATCTAACCTCATAAATGCTCAATAGAACCAATGGGCACAAATTCCCACAGAAACGTCAAAATATTGACATATCTAGTTATACATATATATTTTTTCTAGTTAGTTATATGAAATGTAGCTGAATTTACATTAATATTTAGGTAAAAAATTCACAAATGACATTTTTCTTAATAATTGAGCACTAAAATGAATGAAAATGTATATATTGCCCTGAAAAACGCTGTGATGTATGGGCCTTCTCAACATATTGGTTGTTTATGTTTGGGTGCAGTGCTTAGCAACCTAGCATGAGGACCAGTGGCCATAGTGGACGAGGCCCAGACACCACAAAAGCAAAAAAAGTGGAGGATATCGGTAGTTTCTGCATTAATGGCCCTTTATACATTTTAATTGTTACTCCAAAAGGAAGCACAAGTAGCAAAATAAATGAGACAGGCCCCATGGTGGCACATTGGATGGTATGGGTTTCATCTGGGGTCCTCGGGTGTCAGCAGAACTGGCTATTCTAAATTGACCGTAAATATGAATGCATGAGCAAATGGTGTGTGTAAATGTGCATGTGTATGTATGTGTGTGCGTGTGTGTGTGTGTGTGCAATGTGGTTGGCTGTCATCCCACCCAGGATTATTCCCTGCCCCGCCTCCGTAAACCCCGGGATATGATCCAGGTACCCACGACCTTAGTAAGGGTTAAGTGGTTTCAGAAAAATGAATGAAGACAAGCTACTAAAAAGTATAATATAAAAGTACACTATACAAATATCTACAAATAGAATAGAAGGTACTTGGTCACAGAAGACAAGGAATGAACCAGTAATGGCTGTACTATATATAAATTGAAATAAATAAAAAATGAATGAATGAGGGGTGTCCCCCATGCGTCCCTCAGTGAGTACCCAGCGCCTGGAAATTTCGATGACGTCACTGCGGAGGTGTGCTTTACGTCACTGAAAAGTGCGCTCCTGCAGAGTCACTGCGGCCCGACTGTAAACAACAGGAGCGCGACGGGTTCTGGAGATAAACTCTCGGTTCTGGGGGATTTTAGTAACACACCCGGGCCCTGATGGCACTCACTCCCGCCCCAGAGTGACAGCACGGGTTTAGGACGGCACGCAGCGTCGCAGTGAACTGCGAGTCAGGATAGCTTAGCATTAGTTTTAGCATTAGCATTAGAATTAGCTGCTAGGAGCCTTTTATGAGGCAGGAGCCGCAGCTGCAGGCTTCAAAAGTCTTGCCTGGATCTCAAGCAGTGAGTATTTCTCCTCTATTTTGTATATAAATGTGATTTGGGCAGAAAAACAGACCAGCTGGGGGTCGAACCGTTAGCAGTATTTAGCCTAGCAACAATAATGCTAGCTTGTTCAGCTGGGCCAGCTGTTTATTGAGTCTATTTTTAACTGATGAGTCTAAAGAATGTTTTCTGGTTTAGTATATGAGTACAGAAGATATTAGAGTGGTATTCCAGCGTTATTGGGTGGACAAAGGTTCAATGAGGTGTTTGTCATTTCAGCCACAAACACAGTACAAAAATGTATACAAATATGTTTAAAACAGAATCTTACATAGAAAATAACGTTTTTAGGCCACATACACAGTACAAAAAATTATAGAAATATGTATCTCTCGTGTATAGAAATAATAACAATAGGGCATTAAATAGTGTGTTTTGTATTTTATGTAATTTATCTCTGTTAGGGAGATTTTATAAGCAGGCGTTATATTCCATTCACCTCCACTGTGATCAGTTCAACCTCTCCTGCTCTTTCAGGCATATGAACAGTACAAACACAAATTAAAATGTTTAGAGAGAAAGTCTTACATTAACAAAAAATAAAATGATATTCCAGGTATGAGGAAAAACATGTTTAAAAACTCTTAAATGTACAGGTTTGTAACAATAATATTTCAAGCATGAAGTAGTGTATAATTTTATTTTATGTAATAACTTTTCGTGAGGGAGATTGTAGAGGAAGACGTCTGGTTCCGTTAACCTCCACTGAGAACCGTGACTCAGGTATTTCTTTAGAACGGACTGTTTAGCAATAAACCGCTTCGGGTCAAGTAGGTGTTTATTTCAACCACATACACTGTAAAAAAAAAAAGGACAAACTCTAATACATACAAAAAATATATGAATTAATATTTCAGGCATTTAATAGTGTATTTGTATTTCAGAAAGTTTTTTTTATATAAGGGAGAATTTAGAGGACATCTGGTTCCATTCAACAAAAGACTGATTACATTTCGAAAGAAAAAATACAGAGAGAGATAGAATGAAAGAATAACACAAAAGCAAAAAAAGCAACATTTAATACAATTGAAAAGAGCAGATTCTTACTCTGGTAGTCGAGGCCCATACACTACAGGAGTGATGGGAGAAGGAGAAGAGGGTGTGTGAGGGGTGTGTATTTCTCCTTGGGTGTTTACGTTTCAGTTCTAGAGTTCAGAGGGAAATCTCTTCAGCTTTAATATCACTGTTTTATCCTGACTTTTATTCTGACAGAGACTTTGATAATCGTTGACTAATGTGTTTGTTGATATATTTAATATGTAAACATCCCATTCATAGCAGTGGTTTCCAGACTGCTCCTGGAGCAGCCACTATGCTGTACACACACACACCTATTCAACATTAGCGGGATAATTTAAATGAATCATTAGATCAGGTGATTTTGGAGCAGTAAATAAACCCCTAACAAAATATGCAAGACCGGTTTGGAGATGATTGCATTATAGACAGACCTGACAGTTAACTGAACTGGACACTTTAGACTGTTTTGAAGTAATAGTTTATGTCCATAAAATGATGTTTATTGTAAGTTTCCTTTCTGTAAGTGTGTTTTCTGTCTGGTTGATGCTGGTTGATATTTACTGTGGTGTGTGAGGTCCACTTGTTGTAACTGTCCAATCACAGTAAAACAAGCTCTATCAGGTCCAAACTTAATCATTTGATTTCATGAATCTGTGATACATTTATATAAAATGTATAGGTAGCAATACGCGACTTAACATGTGCATGTACACGCACTTTCCAGTTAACCCAAAATTCAAGACTTTTCCCAGTTTGTGTCTTATTAACTTCTAGATATAACGGAAGATAATTAATACTGCACAGAATTAAAATTCAGTCGCCAAGGAATGGAAACTATAATTTAAAAAAAAGGTTTGATTTTTCCTTCTGGTCATTATTTTTTTCTAAAACATTCATCAACTATTTACATGAATAAATGTAGCAAATTCCAGTTCAAACAACATAAAGAGTCACAAAACTGTCGATACACACACAGACAGATTAGCCACAGCATCACAGTCGCTGGGTGGGATACGGTGAGCAGCGAGTGAACAGGTAGTTCTTGAAGTGAAAGTGTTGAATACAGGAATAATGGCCATGTGTGGGGTAGGGCTGTACTCGAATATTCGTTCGACGGGATGGCGTTTGAGTTTTCATTTTGAGATTCGAATATTCGAAAGAAGAAGAAAAAAACACAAGCTGTCCCATTACTTTTTACCCCTGGGATTTCCGAGCCGCATAGATCCACTAAACAGGCACCAATCCGCCTCAAACTTCACAGTAAAATAGACGTCCAGGAGACCTTTCCAAC
>JBBKCR010185332.1:0-14050 GCA_037577295.1 Ladigesia roloffi | reverse complement strand
TCCATTCAGGATAGCTTGCTCCCTGCAAATCTGACACTCTGCTCACTAACAGCAAACAACGGGGGTATCTCTGTGATACACCTCCTCGATGAGGAGAGAGTATTTAAAGCACGCACAAAACCAACACATCAGATATTATTCGCAATAAACGTGCCGTTTAGCCACCTCATAGAGAGGGAATTATTCCATTCAGTTAAAACATCATTTGCTTATGAAACATATTTGCTTTTTATATATATATATATATATATATTTGTAAAAAGTGGTGAGAGCTGATCTGCTCGCCACAGCGTCCCCGGCTCCGACTTCATGAGAGTTCCCAGTTCAGTCCTGCGTGCTTCCGAACGAGCGCCACAGCACTTGCGGTCGTCGGCTTCTGTGTTCTCAGCCTCCGAGCACGTGAACACACGTTCCATTCGTGCTGCTCCAGCCTCCACAACCCACTGCTTTACTGGGGGGGAGTAGTCCAGCTCACAACAGCATCCCCCAGCTCCACTTTATGGCAGGCTTCCAGTCCCTCAAGTGTGCCGCCATGTTTCAAAATCCAAATCCCACCCCTAACTATCGGCGATTGGTCAATACCGCACAGAGTTAATGCATGCTTCTCATGCCATTCGTGGGTCGGACAGTCATTCGGCTTGCCTGCGGACGGAGTGTATTCTTTTCACGATGGTATAACAGTATTGAAACTGATACCGGTGTTATTTTTAGATACCGCGGTATACCATATTAACGTGTTACCGCCCAAGCCTAGTAACTATGTGACTGAGTGCACAACCCATTCAGGAAACAGACGCTCTGTAGAATAAAGAGATCATGCTGCTCAACCCAGTGAGAGGTAATTTTATGGTTAAAGATGGACGGTTGATTGGAGGATATATAAGGAATTTTTATGTCTTTGGAGGACAGCAGGTTTGAAATATTCCATCAGCACAGAGCATTTAGGAATGAACCCGGCGGTCCGAGCCGGAATGGGGCGGCTTATTAAAAGATTGAGTTTTGTCCCCCACTTATCCACCCAGCGATCTGGATGAGTAAAACACATGAGATGCTGGGTGCATTTTTAAGGTAGTATTAGTTTTATTGCCAAATTGCAGTTTTAAGGCAAAAAATGTGTGCGATTAATTAATTAGAGAGCTGGTAATAAATGTAGTTAATTTTTTCAATTACTTGACACACCTAGTTAAAATGTGCTAAAATCTGTTTATCGTTAAATTTTTTGCTTAGCCAGTTTATTATTTATCTTCTTGTGCGGTCAGGAGCACTGCTCCTAATCCGATTCATTAAATTAATATATTAGAGTAAAGCATGTTAAATCAGATATACTGCAGCACTGTTAACATCTTATGGTTCTCTAAAAAGGTAGGACCAAAACATTGAAGAAACCCTCACATTAACACACTTCTTATGGAGAACCTCAAGGTCATAACAGTGTAACATTACATCTTTGCAGACAGGACCAAATTAAACAAGTTTTGTTTGGAACAGTGGATCAGGTTATAATGTAACACTGGTAACTTGTGGTTCTTCATTTTTTTGTTTAGTTTAAATCCAAAATATTGACAGTTAGCACACTAAAACTCATCTTGTGGAGCCATCCGTTATTCTTCCTCCCAGAAAACAGTATTCAAGTGTCCAAGTTTCTTGGTACGTCATTTTTTTCCAGACTGAACACATCCTCGTATCATGGAGAACACCAGGTTCTGATCAATGCTAGAACAAACACACCACTTTAGGACCATTATAGACCAGTATGAGTTTGAGATCAAGAGTTTATAAAGTAAATCTGTAACATGATAAGAATTTTTTGTAATTCTGGAGTGTCTGCATGATTGAATTAGTTAATTGATAATGTGCCCCTTGAGTGACGTGTAATTAAGTGCAATCTTTCTAAACTAACTATGGATTGTATAAAAGGAATGCAAATGAAAACAAGGCAAGGAAAATAAGAAGTCACGACATGGAGCATGAATGAGAAAGAAAACAAGCTAATGTACGTAATAACAGCGCTCGGTTAAAGTTTAGATTTAATATGTACTGGGTTATTTCATTTAGAATTTAATATTAATGTTGTTTTTTATGGTTGATTATAATGTGTCCAAACGCATGCAGTTGAATTGCTGTCAATGTGCCCTGTGTCATGTTTTCCTCCAGGGTTTGTTTGTAAGTAATACTTTCCCTTCTACGGAGTTGCGGCTGTTGAAGGGGTCAGTTAGTGTTTGTTATGGTGTCAGGTTGTGTTTTGTCCTTTTCCGTGTTTGAGCCCTGACCCTAGTGGCCCTGAACAGAGACGTCCAGTTATTTTCTTAGGCTGCGAGCTCAAGAAATTCGTCATCTTCACTTAATAGTAAGTGGTGGTGCCACGGCTGCTGCAGGTTTTTTCTGTCCCCTGTCAGAGGTAGCACTGGGGGAAAAAAGATATCGCTCTTTAGTTGTTCAGTTTCAAAACATTATTTCAACATTTTAAGCCATCCAGGTAAAATAAACCTCCATTAGGATTGTTTAGCTTAGGACTAAGCCAAAGGCTTTCTGAAAAGCAAATCATGAAATCATTGGAAATCCATCGAGCAGGACCGACAGTTTTATTGATGCTGATGTCAAAGACGGATTTGAAGGTGCCTGAGATCACTTTCTGAATTCTAATGCTGTAATGAGGTCATTTAAATGATGGAGGTCTGTCCAGACATGAAGAGTGTTCAGAACTGGCAGGTCCTGTAAGACTGTCTGTGGGGTTGATAAATAAAAATTGCCAAATTTAAGGCCATTAAAAGTGTTAAAATTGGTTTTACATATATTTTTTAAAATAGGTACTTTTTCAGACTGTGAGGTTTCCTATTTGAGTGAAATTCTGTCTGCTGAAGTGTACGTTAGTTTGTGTAACCACAGGCTTTTGTGTATCTGGGCATCAGAGATGGGGACTCGAGTCTGGGTGCTGCGGTTTGTCTGGGGGGGGGTTGCGGCTCTTTGGGGGATTGCGGCTCGTCAGGGGAATCGTGGCTCGTCTGGGGATCATGGCTCGTCGGCGGATTGCGGCTTGTCAGGGGATCCTGGCTCTTCGGGGGATCCTGGCTCGTCAGGGGGTCGCGGCTAATAGGGGGGTTTGCAGTTCGTCAGGGGGTTGCGGATTGTTGGGGGTTGGTGGTTCATCCGGGGGTTGCAGATTGTCGGGGGTTTGCGTTTTGCCGTTCGAAGGTAACTCCTTTTATGTTTGGAATGCAGGTATCGACTCCAGACGGTGAGGTCCCTGGCGGGCGTGGGCCTGATGTTGCGGCTGCTGTGGGCGTGTCTCCGCTGGGACGACATGGCAGCGAAACCCTCCTCTACCTCCGGCACAACACGCACAGGTAACGTAGTTGGGATTTGGTTTGGGTTGAATACTCAAATTACTTTTTTAACCTTTTAGGGTTGGGTTGGGGTCAATATTTGGTCAATAATAGTAATGTTTCTTATTCATAATCTAGTGATCGCAAAAACAATTAACAACACAAGCCAGTAGGGATTAAGCAGCCCGACCCAAGCACGTTTAATCTGGAGCCAAGTTTACTAAATAGTGTGTATATTTTTCAAGAAACTTCAACAAACTTCGTAAATAGTGATCCTACTGGAAGCTAATTTGTACCTTAAAATTGGTGTGAAAATGTAGATTGATAATTGATGCTATATAAATAAAACTGAATTGACCTAGGCTATGTACTCCATTTTATTTCGGTTTAATACGTTTAAAAATGAAGAGTCTTCGCCCAGGAAAGCAAAATTCTGATTATGTCCTCTAGCCCTGCAGGTGGCGTAGCGGGACTAATCAAACATGTTTCTGCCCATAAATGAACGTGTCAATTAATTGACCAATCAGCTGATGCCGTATTTGTACAAATGGCCAAATATTGGTCCGATTAATTGTCAAGACTGATAATCGGCTGGCCTCTATTTCTTTGTTTTGTCATCTTTCTTTCCGTTGGTGGGTTCTTTTGATTTTTCAACGGTTTTTAAAAATCATGATGGGTTCTTTTGTCTTCTGTCGTGGTAATACCTCACAAGCACTCTGGTCTCTAGAACCCTCCCCAGAAATCCAGGAGAACCTTGAGGAACGTTTATGCCATTGTTTCTACAGCGATGCCCCAATGAGTCTTGAGCCAACAGGTTTCCATCACATTTCACACATAAACGTTTCAAAGTTGTGGTCCTTACACTGATATTATTAATCAATAGTTATTGGTAGGATGAGGCCGCTGTGGTGGACGGGTTCGAATGCCATTGGTAAAAGATTTCTCTTTAAAATGGCTTTTTGTTCTTGAAGGGACAAACAGACGCTTTAAGAAGGCTCGGTTGGGTAGGAAGTGTTTTATCTTGAATATAATTAATTTTGCTTGTTTACTAAATGTAAAAATGGAGAGTGCAGTTTCACAGAGAGGCCGGATCGCTGGGAAGGGACTGGAACTCCACAAGAACAGATGAGCGAGATCTTTAATAATAGAGTGTTGAGCATAATTAAAGATCTTCTGAACCCTTTCAGAGTTTGGACTGTTTTCTTCTGGCGGACAGTTTGAGGTCCCGAGAGGCTGCAGGAATGTTGATAAACAATCGTTTGTTCCGCAAGCTTGTGTTAAAACTATCCAACGGGCTCTCGGCCTCAATGCCTGTCCAGCTTCACTGTGCTTTCAGATGTTTTTAATGTGTGTTCCTGTGTTTTTATATGTGATTTCTTGTATTTGTTTATTAAATGGAGGAACCTAATACATGATTCCATTCTACTGGATAGTCAAATCAATCAATCAATCAATCAATACAGAAACAACAGAGACAGACATCACCACGACCGAGATCATCAAGCGTCGAGACGTGGGTCCGTATGGAATCCGGTCCGAGTACTGCATCCGGAAAATCATCTGTCCAATCGGGGCTCCAGAGGAACCCAAAGGTCAGAACAGATTTCGTCTTGCACACACACTTACACACATGCATGCAAACACATTTGCAAACATGCATGCACACACATACATACGCTCACACTCTCAAACACACACACACACACAAACACACATAATACATTCTTTACCTCTGATGAGATCCTGTGGTATAGACTGGAATCTTCAGGTGAGCGTTAGTGAGGCAGAATTTCAGGAAGGTTTTGTGGGTGAAAGTGCTCCAGGTGTTGTTAAATTTTGAGCTCCAGCATTTTTGCTGTGTTTCCCCGACAGAGTCGCCGACGCCGCAGCGGAAGGGC
Source organism: Ladigesia roloffi (assembly GCA_037577295.1). Taxonomy (NCBI): domain Eukaryota; kingdom Metazoa; phylum Chordata; class Actinopteri; order Characiformes; family Alestidae; genus Ladigesia; species Ladigesia roloffi. Next base: position 8,829 of record JBBKCR010185332.1, on the reverse strand, counting down.
CTGCGCTCCAGCGCCCTGCGGCCCAAACGGCCCGAGCCCACCCGAGAGACCGGCCCGGTGGTCATCGAGACCTGGGTCCCCGAGGAGGAGCTGGACCTGTGGGAGATCCGAGCCTTCTCAGAGCGGTATGGGCGCCTTTACTCTCCAAACTCCAGATATTTGTGAAAATGTTCAGTTTCTACTGACATTCCCTGCAGTTCGGTCCAGCTCGAGTTCTTTTGGTGCAATTACATTCGACCTTTTACCTCAATATCGGTTTTAGAATCGACGTATTGTGGTTATAATCCACGGAATCTAACTTAAGTCAAAGTGAACTTTATATCTAGGAAGACAAGACTACAGTTTTTCTCTTTGTGTGCATCAGGGACAGTGCAGGAACACCTTGCGAGGCATTTACAGTGTTCTATATTGTATTTTATAAAGCTCATTTTGGCTCAGAAATGAATCTGTGCTTTATTGGACATTCATTTTATTGATTGGCTTCTAACACTAATATTCCTAAACGAACATTGTTGGATCGGCAAATTGGTATCTGTGTTTACACCGCAGCTTTTTAGAAATTTCACCACCGATCACTTTCTTTCTCTCAAAAGGTGAGGGTCAGTACATTTGCCAGACTTTTTGCTTGTCCTCTTGGAGAGGACCTAATGTTTAAAAAACTGAAACATTCGGTCAGAAGTGGTAAAGGGTGAGTTGTAGGCGAGGTTCGGCTTTCAGTTCTGTTTCTCTGGATCCAGGGCGGAGAAGGAGAAGGCCCAGGCGATGGAGCAGGCCAGGCTCGTGGCCCAGAGGAAGGGGGCGGAGCTCCAGCAGAAGGTGGGTACCACCGTTTCTTAAATTCGATAAGAATTTGTGCAGTGAATACCACTTATGCCATAACGTACCGGCCCCTCACTTACGACGACGGGAAGTTCAGCTCTTTTCAGAGAGACGCTCTTATTTGTTTTACGGCAATTTATACAGCAATTACAGAATTTTATAGCATTTTATACTGCAATTATAGAATTTTACAGCAATTTATACACCTATTACAGAATTATACAGCAATTTGTACAGTAATTACAGAATTGTACAGCAATTTATACCACAATCACAGAATTTTACAGCAATTTATACAACAATTAAAATTTTTTACAGCAATTTATGCAGCTATTACAAAATTTTACAGCAATTTATGCAGCTATTACAGAAATTTACAGCAATGTGTAAAGCTATTTCAGAATTTTACAGCAATTTATACAGCTATTTCAGAATTTTACAGCAATTTATACAGCTATTACAGAATTTTACAGCAATTTATACAGCTATTACAGAATATTACAGCAATTTATACAGCTATTACAGAAATTTACAGCAATGTGTAAAGCTATTTCAGAATTTTACAGCAATTTATACAGCTATTTCAGAATTTTACAGCAATTTATACAGCTATTACAGAATTTTACAGCAATTTATACAGCTATTACAGAATTTTACAGCAATTTATACAGCTGTTATAGAATTTTACAGCAATGTATACAGCTATTACAGAATTTTGCACTAATTTATACAGCAATTACAGAATTTTACACTCATTTATGCAGGTATTACAGAATTTTACAGCAATGTATACAGCTATTACAGAATTTTACAGCAATGTATACAGCTATTTCAGAATTTTACAGCAATTTATACAGCTATTTCAGAATTTTACAGCAATGTATACAGCTAATGCAGAATTTAACAGCAATTTATACAGCTAATGCAGAATTTTACAGCAATTTGTACAGCTATTACAGAATTTTAAAGCAATGTACACAGCTATTACAGAATTTTGCACTAATTTGTACAGCAATTACAGAATTTTCACTCATTTATACAGCAATTGCAGAATTTTACAGCAATATATGCAGCAATTACAAAATTTTACAGCAATTTTTGCATTTTATATTTCTATTCTTGGCTGTTTTGTTTTCTTAATCCAATGTTTGTGACGTCAGGCCTCGCATGTTGTTTTCTGCCGTCTCGGTCTTTTAACAAATCTAAATCCAAAAAAATTATTTTCTTTTCCCCATTGACCTGCAGCACAATTAATATATTTATGTAAAAGTTTTACATAAAAAAAACCCCTGAATTTTTGTATACTTCTGATTATCAATAGCAGCTTATCAAAATATAAAATTGACAGATTTTTACAATGAGAAAACATGAATACTAAGCAGAGTCAGTTTATTTTTGGTTCGGCGCTCCAACACAGATTTTTTCATGTGGCCCCCTGTAGAAATTAATTGCCCAGCCCTGATCTAGTACAAACTTCTGTCACATCTGTTCAACACAGCTGATCGGTTCATCTGTCTGACGGTGTTTGCTTCATCCTGACCTGTAGCCCTGTTAGAAAAGGATCACATTTTATCAAAAGTCTTTCTTTCATTGTGAAAACTGACACATTTTCAATTCCAGCCTGTTCCACTAGAATCCTGTGCAGATTTGTGTTCTATATGTATCTAGATTTGATTTTGGTCAATGTCCATTAAAAGTATGCAATGAGACTAAATACAATAAATTGAACAGCCCTGCTGGCTGAAGTCATGATTCATTTAAGTGTAAAGTTCACAGTCCAGTCTGTACAGGGGGAACATCGATATTTACTTTCTTGCACTGCGGGAGTTCAGTGTAGATTTTACAGTACAGATACGGGTTTACCTTTACACTTTCTTTTAGGGTGATGAGGATGTAAGTCTTTTGGGAGCATATTTGGGGCCATCTTTAGGTTTTACTATATAAAAATATATATATTTAGGCTTTTTGGTTTTACCACGAATCACAAATTCACCTTTTTCCACAATTCAGAGGTGCTCTTGACACATATTTCGAGGAATTTCTGGGGAATGTTCCACTATTCCTCAGCATCACGCTTTCTAAAATGCCGGCCGCCTCTCTCTGTCTCTCCAGAAACGCCTGGAACAAAAACAAAGCTCTGGAAGCTCAGCAGCAGCTCCGGGCGGCTCTGCGCCCCCCAGCAGCCCTAAAATCGTGGTTGGGTCCCTCGCCAGCCCTGGAACCAAAGTAGTTCTCACCACCAAGATGGGGAGTCCAGTCACGTTCCAGCAGAACAAGAACCTTCAGCAAACGTTCACCGCGTGGGTCAAAGGACAGGGTCCAGGTGAGGACAGGCCTGGGTAAGGGCAGGGTCCAGGTGAGGACAGGCCTGGGTAAAGGCAGGGTCCAGGTGAGGACAGACCTGGGCAAGGACAGGGTCCAGGTGAGGACAGGCCTGGGTAAAGACGGGGTCCAGGTGAGGACAGACCTGGGTAAGGACAGGGTCTAGATGAGGAAAGACCTGGGTAAGGACAGGGTCCGGGTGAGGACAGGGTCCGGTTGAGGACAGGGTCCGGGTTAAATTGTTTACATGTGTTAAATTACTTACATGGGTTTAAATGAGTTAAATGGATGAAACTAATTAAATGGATTAAATGTCTTGAATTAATTAAAAGGGTTGAATGAATTACAGGGTTTAAATCGGTCAAGTTACCTAAATGGGTTAAATGAGATAAATGGGTAAAATTAATTTCATGTAGAGAAAGAATGTCACTCTGCGATAGAGCAGAAATCTGAAACCAGACCCGTGTAGTTCTAACCAGCTCACAGAATATTGAGTCTTTTTTTTTGTTGTTGTTTTTTTTTTGGAAAAAAGAAATCCTCACCATTTTTTGCTTGATAGTTTGCGTTAATTCTAAAGTTGGCGTGTGTTTAGCTGACAGAGAACCACGCCGGCGATATAAACTATGGCGCAGTGGCTGAAGACTTTTGCACAATAGGTCCGGCTGGTTCTGGTTCTTGACGCCCGCCCGCCTGCCTGATCCTGACCTGCTAGCTCACCCCTGTTTATTTCCACCTGCTTTGATCTTGCGTTTAAATGGGTTTTGTTCCGAAACCGCGGGGAAGCTGCAGGTTCCCCAATGCCCCGGTCACGCGGCAGGAGGAACGCCTGTGAGGTCTGCAGGAGTCGCCACTGACCGCTGGCTGCATGGTGGTCGGAGGGTTGGAGGATTATTTTGCTGGATGGTTGGATGTTGGTTTGCAGTACGTTCAGCATGTTCTGTTTCAGGAGGCCTTATTCCATCAGTCCTTCACAACAAGCTAGCAAAAGGGAAAAGGGTGGTCCCTCTCTTTCAGCATCTTCTGTTTATGCAGTCAGAAGTTTCTCACAAAATCTTCAGTTTCTCACAAAAACGATCTCTATGATTGTCACAAAACGAGGGAATCTCTGAGTTCCCCAGATGTTTGCTGATGGATGATTGAATAGGGACCTTCACACACACACACACACACACACACACGCGCGCGCACACACACCCACCCATTTCATCTGTTTTCTTTTCTCAACTCCGTCACCCCCCGCCGCCGTTTTGTTTTTAAATCATAATTTTTTCACGTGATCCCTCTTTCCGGTGCCTCGCAGTGTCCAACAACACTGTGGCCTCCGTCTCCGCCGCGCCGGGGCAGATGATCCAGATCTCCTCGTCCGTGGCCGGGAAGGTCATCACCGGCAAACTCCCCCTCCCCACCAACCGCAAGATCGTCACGCTCGCCGTGCCCAGCGCGCCTGGAGGTACCGCCACCGCCGCCCTGCGCCCGCCTGATCCGCACTAACCGCTGCAGGAGGCTAACTCACACACTGACCGTGACTGAGTTTCACTGACGACTAGACATGTCCCAGGCCAGACCCACAATGAACTTGGGCCAAGACCCAGACTAGACCGATAGTAGACCCAGACCAGACCCACACTAGATCAATACTAGAACCAGACCAAGACCCAGACTAGACTCATAGTAGACCTAGACCAGACCTACACTAGTCCCATACTAGACCCAGACCAATACCAATACTAGATCCAAGCCAGACCGGTACTAGAACCAGACCAAGACCCAGACTAGACTCATGGTAGACCCAGACAAGACCCACACTATTCCCAGACCAAGACACAGACTAGACCCATACTAGACCCAGACTAGACCCTTAGTAGACTCAAACCAGGCCCATAGTAGACCCAGAACAATACCCACACTAGACCCATAGTACACCTAGGCCAGACCCAAACTAGTCCCATACTAGACCTAGACCATGATCCACAGTAGACCCAGACCACGACAGACTAAACCCATAGTAGACCCAGGTCAGACTCACACTAGACCCAGACCAGACTCTCACTAGACCCAGACTAGACCCAGACCAGACCCACACTAGACCCAGACCAATACCCACACTGGACCCATAGTAGACCCAGACCAATATCCACACTAGACCCAGGCCAGACAGGTACTAGAACCAGACCAAGACCCAGACTAGACTCATGGTAGACCCAGACCAAGACCTAGACTAGACCCAGACCAAGACTCAGACTAGACCCATAGTAGACCCAGACCAGACCCACACTAGACCCATAGTAGACCCAGACAAAGACCCAGACCAGACTCATAGTAGACCCAGAACAGTAGCCACACTAGACCCATAGTAGACCCAGGCCACATCAACACTAGTCCCATACTAGACCCAGACCAATACCCACAGTAGACCCAGACCAATACCCACACTAGACACAGGCCAGACCCACACTAGATCCAGACCAAGACAAAGACTAGACCCTTAGTAGACCTAGACTCACACTAGACCAAGGCCAGACTTACACTAGACCCAGACTAGACCCAGACCAGAGCCACACTAGACCCAGGCCAGAACCCGATATAGTCTAAAAGGTGATGACCGACAGTCCATGCTCAGTGAAACGGCTGTAATGGACCTGAATGTCTCTGTTGTTGTATTAATAATGACCAGACACCTTTTAGGCCGGTAGTGGTGAGTCTTTCCCCCGGAGGGTGGCTGGGCTGCAGGTCAGAGCTCCAGCCGGTCAAGTGTTTTACAGTTACTTTCTCTGTGGGGGGGAAAAAATATTTTTCTAGATTGTAGGATACTCGCCTCTGGACCAAGAGGTCCTGTGTTCAGATCTTACCTTCAGCACCACTTGCTTCCTAAACAAGACCCTCAACCCCAAGCTGCTTCAGAGAGACCGCTCCATGTAGGTGGGGAGTGGAAGTCGCTCTGGATGAAAGCGTTTGATAAATGCAGTAAATGTAAAAGCTGAGAGAGCACCAGTGACAACAATAGTGCTCTAGGTGGCGTGACCCTACTGTTGTGTTTTGATTTGTTTGTTACTTGAATGTCAACTTCACACAATAGCCTCATCTGCCTTGAACCTCCCCAATTACACTGAGTTCAGTAGGAGACCAGATTCACTCAAACAAATGAGTTTATTCCCTCACTCTTTCAGACTCCTACCGGTTCAGTCCTGGAAATAAACGAAACCAGGGACTGTAAACATGGGCTGTCGTTGTAAGAAATTCTAACATAATTTCTTCATAATTAACATGTAAACCAGGTCTTCCAAAGTGGTTTCAGCATCAGTGATGGGAGCCAGACGTCAAAGCGCCCTCAGAAAATTATCCTTTTAATTTTTCTCGTTCTCCTGAGATTCTAAACTGCCTCTGTTTTATCACCATTGATGTGGATGTAGGTTTAATGTTACCGTTGGGTTGTATAATTCGGGATGCAACCCAAAAATTTGGCAACAAAGACACTTTGAGATGAATCTTTTTTTTTTTTTTTTCTCGGACCGAAACGGTGCTTACGCAATCATGACGCAGATTGCACAACCACTGCCTCCCCGCTCCTGATTTGATTAGAGTCAGGGTGTCCGCTGTGTCGACGTATTTCTATATATCTAAGAAAGACACGTGGAAAGACGTTAATTTATCAGATAAAATAAAACCTCCCAAACTCTATCAGGATATCACAGGTTCAATTCCCACTGTGGTGGACGGGTTTAAAAGCAGAGTTAGAATTTCGTGCTGTTCACGCTGTGGGCTCTGGTGTGTAACAAAATTATAATTATTTTTTGTATGTATCTTGAAAGGAAAAAGTTTTACAGTTATTACATTTAACGTATTTCAGTGTTTGTTTTGATGCACTATTTTGTTATAAGCTTACAGAGAATGTAGTTTATCTTTCACCAGCACTTGTGCTGAATGAAGTTTGTTCCATCACTTCACTCAGAATTTAAAAAGTGAATTCACTAGTTCTATGACGAGACGAGATTTAAATGTATAATATTTCAGTTTTCTTGCTTTTAAGCTGTTTATTGGTGGGGCCAAGGGAAAGATTTGATTTCAAATGTTATTTAATATTGCATATCGTCTGAATGCTAAATAAATATCTTATTATTTAATAATAATAATAATAATTTATTTCATTTTCGGTTTTCAGCCTGGGGTGTTTCCCCGTTTTCCGTTTTTCGGTTTCCGCACAAAAGAATCGTACCGGTGTGTCCCTAGAAATAATTAAATGGTAATTTGGTGTTTACGACATCTGGTTCCACCCAGCACCACTGGAAAGAAAGCTGTACGTTTCCACTCTGAATGAGAAGACAGTGTTTTGCGTCTCTGGCCCTAAATGGTGCAGTTCTTTGAAAAATCTGTGAAATTCTCTGGTTAGGTTGTTTTCTCTCTCTGTTATCTTGGGTCAGGGTCCCTTTCAGACGAATCTATAAAGATTTAGATGCTTTTTACGATGCTGGGAGAGAATTTTTATTGGCCGTGGCTCCGACCAGGAATCCTGAAATTACAGCATATCTGTGGTTCCTGTCAGATTTTACTTTGTTCATGTCAATTATAATTATCTCAGAATTTAGATCAGCTGTTGGGTTTGTTTCATAAACTGCATGGGGGAGCACACGGGCGGTGGGATCTCATTGAGAGCGTCACACACACCATTATACACACACACACACACACACCATTCTACACACACAGTGGGGTCCGTAGGTCTGAGGCCGCCGCGAACGTGCTTCTGTTATTCTCTCCTTTCTTAAGGATTCAAGTTTTATTGCAAACCTTTAGCGGCGTAACCCATGGCTTGAAAAGTGGAGTTTTAGACTCCAGTAGTTTGTGAAGGAGCTTCAGTGGAAGGGAGCAGCAAAATTCCGGAACATCGTCAGTAACCAGAAATTCCCCCGAAATCCTGCGGGAGTCTGAACTCTTTTTCCTTTCTCTCGCCGAGCCTTCTGGGAATTGCTCATAGTTCCGTTTATTTTCAGGTGTGAATGAGAAAAATTCCAGATTTTCAGTGTGATCTGAGACATACACACACACACACACACACACACACACACGTGCACACGTGGACACGTGGACACGTGGAAGAACAACTGCATCTATAATACTCAATAAACTGGCTCTCACGCGATCAGTGAAGTATTTTGTGAAAGAGTAGGGTCTGTGTGTGTGTGTGTGTCTGTGTGTATGAGAGAGCAGGCAGGGGGAGTGAGTAACAGACGGGTGTGTGTGAGTGTAGGTGTGTGTGTGTGTTTGTATGAGAGCAAGTGTGGTGTGTGTGTGTATGAGAGAGCGGGGGGTTTGTGTGTGTGAGAGAGCAGTGTTTGTGAGAAAGCTGTGTGTGTGTGAATGAGTGAGTGGTGTATGTGTGAATGAGTGAGCGGTGTGTGTGTGTATGAGAGAGCGGTGTGTGTGAGAGAGTGATGTGTGTGTGTGTGTATGAGAGAGCGGTGTGTGTGTAGTTATGAGAGATGTGTGTGTGTGTATGTATGTATGTATGTATGTATGTATGTGAGAGCTGTGTGTGTGAGTGAATGTGAGTGTGTCTGTGTGTGTGTGTGTGTTTGAGTGTGTTTGTGCAAGTGGTGTGTGTGTGTGTGTGTGTGAGTGTGTGTGTGTGTGAGTGTGTGTGTGTGTGTGTGTGTGTGTGTGTGTGTGTGTGTGTGTGTGTGTGTGTGTGTG
>JBBKCR010185323.1:0-14051 GCA_037577295.1 Ladigesia roloffi | reverse complement strand
TTACTACAACAACTAATAATACTACCTACTAGTACTGTTAATACTACTACTTCTACTACTCTACTACTACTACTACTACTTATAATAATAATAATAATAATAATAAGAAGAAGAAGAAGAAGAAGAAGAAGAATAGTAATAAAGAAGAATAGTAATAATAGTCCATTTCTTCCTTCTCCTCCTCATCATATTCATAATAATAACAAAAGTAGAAGTAAATAGAAAGGAAGCGAGTCCTACTTTTTAGAGCCATGCATCCACTTTTATTACTAATACTACTATTACTTCTCTGTTGCTACTACTGTGGTTTTGTCCTCGGACCTCTAATGTTATTATTTCTACTGATGTTTCGGTCAAATTGCAGTAGCAGGCGTTAGGAGGACCTGAGACGAACCAAAGCAAACCATAGACTGAAAACATGACACTGCAAACTAAACATACTTTGAGGAGACCCGCCCCGCACGGGCGAGGCCTGTTCGTGCCCTCGGGTGGATCATCTCGACCGCAGCTCTCCACCCAGAGGCGAGCTGAGTACTCCAGCAGGATCAGGGCTGGACACACCCGCCGAGGAGCACTGTAACAACTTCGTAACAACATTCAGACCTTCTAGTAGCGTCGTGGTGCTGTTTTTGCAGCTCCCATTAACTTCTCAAAAGGACTTTTAAAGTGTGTTTTTTCAGGGCACGATGACTTCATACCTGTGGATTTTAGTGTTGTCAAGTCTGGTGGCAGTGAAAGCTCAAGGTAGGCTGAGCTCTCAAGGGCTTTCTGTCTTTATACTCAACTTTTGTTAGTTTTATTTAAGCACAGGTTCTAGGGGACCATAGCTTTGATGAAATAGTCGATTTTACTGCAATGTAATAGGGGGAAAAATCGAATAACGCACGACGGCTTTACCGTTAAGGCACAAAGTGGACATAAGTATTGGGACTGCCCATTACAGCTACAGGGATATTAATAGCACTGCATTTAAAAACAGATACTTTAATGTGGAGCGTATTACCCCGTTTGCAGCTGTAAAATCTTTCACTCGTTTTGGAAGCCTTTCCTCAAGTTTTTGGAGTGTTTCTTAGAGAATTTGTGCCCATTCATTCTGCAGGGCATTTATGAGGTCAGATGCTTTACGAGAAGCCTGTCTCACAATCTCACCCAAAGTTCACACAAAAAGGTGTTGGGTGGGGTTGTCAAGTTCTTCCACAGCGAACTCATCTCACTCTGGCTTTATGGAGATTGCTTTGTGCACTGGGGCTCAGTCTGAAAAGGGAAATGTTCTTCCTCAAACTACCAAACTGTGTCCTTAAAGTTGGAAGCATGGCATTGTTCAAAATGTCTTGGTGCGCTGAAGCATTAATATTGTCCATGCCTGGAAGGAAATGGCCTAACACAAACCCTGTACAACAGATGAGTCCCAATACTTTGGGCCAAGTCCTGTAGCTCATATTATCAGTGTAGTCTCCTTTGTTCAGTCAGTGTAGTTTACACTGCACCTTAAAGTGCTTCAGCCTGAAAATGCTCAGATAAGCAGGAAGGCCAGAGTCTTAATTAGTAGCTTGACCACAAACACTTCATAATACTGTGTAGGCCTTGCTTATTCCACTAAAACAGCATTGACCTGTCAAGGCATGGAAAACCTTAGACCTATGACCTGTGCTATCTGGCACTAAGGCATGGAATCCTTTCAGTCATTTCAGCGGGAGGTGAAGGCTTCCAGGATCTGACTAGTTTGTACATGACACCCAGCAGATCCATCTAAACTCTTAGTTTAATCAAACGTCTCCTGAACAACATGTGCAGAATGGCAAGAGTATTATGCTGCTGAAAGAGACCACTGCATTTAAGTGTACTTTTTTATCTAGATGGAAAATGTCGAAGTAACATCGACATGAAAGCTAGGACCCAAGGTTACCCAGCAGATCATTTCCCAGAGCATCACACTGCCTGCCTTCTTATTTTCTTTTTCTCATAGTGGCCCACACCTGGGCATCCACATTATGTAAAAGAAAAGGTGACTTGTCAGGCCACCTTCTTCCATCGCTTCATGGTCCAGTTCTAATCCTCAGATGCCTATTGGTCTCCCCATGTGCATCATTGTGTCTTGGATGCCAATTACCCTGTTAACCTGTAACCACTTGGACCACTCTTGTGGTCTGTAACATGGTATACTGGCACAGCCCACAAGAGCAGAGATACTCTGACCCAGTCATCTGTCCTTCCAAATTTGACCCTCTAAATTCCTAACATTTTCCCAATTTTCGTGCTTCCAACACATCAACTTGCTGCCTAACATGCCACACCCTTTTGTCCGTTACCTCTATAATCTATAGACTATCAATGTTATTCCCTTTACTGGTCTGTGGTTTTAATGTTGTGGTTGATTGGTGTAGAAACAACTGTGTATGTGTGTATATTACCCGGTTTCATGCTATTTTTGAATTTAAAAAATGCTAATGTCTTATAATCCCAAGCTTTTTTTTTTTTTAATGGGACTGATTTGTTTCATTTTTTTACCTTAAAGTTCCACCCATTTATGCTAAAATTAAAGGACCTGTTTCAATGTGTACTGGTTTTTGAACGGTAAATTGATGCAAAATCCAAACTAAATTCATAAAAATTACACATATACATCAGATTTAAAGATGCCGAAATGAATGGTGACGGTCATGTGTGAATATATGGTGACTTATTTAGGCACATAAACCTGTGAAAATATTATAGAGTGACCTCAGGAAAATGTTGAGTGAAAGGACTCTGGGATAATAACACTAACTGCTGTTCCTCAACTGTAAGGACCTGAACACCGTCAGTAAATTATACAAACTGCAGTGAAGTTCAGGACAAAAGGCTTGGCAGTAAGAGATATCATGCAACAAGAAAGCTTTTTATATATTAAAAAGGATGATGTTTTACTCAGCAGAAGAAGAACCTCTCATGCTCATTGTATGAGTCATCCGTGCCTGATTCATAGTGGGGCAAATTGCTTTGAAAAGTGTTGGCACCATGTGATGGCGTATTTTAAACCAGAGCCTCCCGGCCTTAATGCCGTGATAGAGTGCTTATTACTTGAATGGATTAAAAAAATCATACAAGGCAAGCTTGATCATCTGGTGAAGTTAAGTATATCACTCCTGACCTACTTACTTTCCCTTCTGAGCTTTCATAGTTTTCCACATATATACTTGGCAACATATTTCAGAATTTGTGGAATATGGCAGGGGTGTGGGGGTGGGGGTCTTAACCATGTCCTATTTTTAGCCACCTGAGATGCATTGTAAACACGATGACGGACAGCACTAGTGAAGCTCACAGTCATATGAGGTTGGATAGAAGATGGACATTCTGTGGTTCACAAATGTGTGTTAATGTTTGATTAAAGCTGGATAGCAGGATGATTTTGTGGTTTGGGTTTGATATGGTATATCTATCGGTCAACATACGTTAAATATAGTATATATTTATACATATATGTACTGTGTACTGTATACACACACCTACCTACATATACATGCATAATATAAATATATATGTGTGTATATTTAGACATTATACTTACATAACACTCATATTGCTATGTTCTATTTTTAAAAATTCTTAAGAGTGGGTAATATAGCATTAAGAGTGGGTACTATAGCATTAAGAGTGGGTAATATAGCATTAAGAGTAGGTACTATAGCATTAAGAGTGGGTAATATAGCATTAAGTGTGGGATATATAGCAATATAGCATTAAGAGTGGGTAAAATAGCATTAGGAGTGGGTAATATAGCATTAAGAGTAGGTTATATAGCATCTAGAGTGGTTTATATAGCATTAAGAGTGGGTTATATAGCATTAAGAATGGGTTATATAGCATTAAGAGTGGTTAATATAGCATTAAGAATGGGTAATATAGCATTAAGAGTGGGCAATGTAGCATTAAGAGTGGGTTATATAGCATTAAGAGTGGGTAATACAGTAATAAGAGTGGGTTATATAGCATTAAGAGTGGGTAATACAGTAATAAGAGTGGATTATATAGCATTAGGAGTGGGTTATATAGCACTAAGAGTGGGTTAAATAACATTTACAATGCAGCATAGTTTATGGTGTGCATCAAAATATTTGTTCTTTCTTGTGTTTATAAACAATCATACTTTATTTCAATGCACTGCATGCATTTGTGTTACCGTGCACTGACTCTCTAAAATTGCCCTAAATCTGCATCTTGCCAGCCCCTCCATTACAGCCCCTGTAGCAAACCTGTTGTGTATTACAGAATGCCTATTACTTTGAGGATTGGTATGTGCTTGCACCCATTTTAAAGCCAGACAAGAGTCACGTTGCACCCTGTTGTATTCGTTGACGTTATTCTGCGAAAAACACAATACGAGGCTCTATTCCAGAGTGACTTGAATCAGAGGGATGATCCCCGGCAGCACAAAACATGAAATAAAACCTTCGAAGGGCTCATATCATGGAAAAGCGAATTGTCCCCGCTTTTTTTAAATAAAACAACGATTTCATGTAGCCTGTAAACACTGGTGCAGCTTCAAAGTGCATCATCCTCTCCCCCAGTCCATACAGGGCTTAAGCAGCAAAATGGCCTGGTTCAAATGGGGTTGGGCTCCTCAGTCGGACGTGACATCTGGATTTGTGAGCCATTATTTACAAAAATTTTTTAAAAACTCCCCCACCCCCACCCCCACCCCCTAAAGACAACAGGGCTCCAGAGTCCAGAGGCTGTGATGCCCCTCAGCAACTAACTAAGACTTAGTCTTTAGGATAAAAAGACACATTTTAGCTTGTGTATTAGTCTAATAACAGTGTATTTCACCCTAGCACCATTTACCTCCAACACCAGGACTTTGAGTAGAGCTGATTGATGCCAGGTGGGAAATTTAACAAAGCTTTATGTGCATGACTGCCCTTCTTAGGGCTGTGCGATTTGGCCTAAATCAAAATCTCGTTTAATTGAACATTTTATCTCGATTACAATTAATGAAGGATTTTTTTTTGTCTTTATAGTTCACTGACAAGTTTTATACAGTAAATAGGCTTCACATATTAAAAGTGAGAGATTTTCGAATGAAGGGTGGATCACTTGATTTCAAAATAATTGAAGGAAACACACAATCTACTATCTATGATTATTTACTGAACCTCAGTGTTGAACAACTAAAATTAAAGCACACATTCCAAACAGTAACTTTGTTCTCATGAAAAAAGTAAAAATAAATAACTTGCACTTTGGAAACAAAATAAATTTTCTTCAATGTTTTTCTTATTAAAAATAGTGACTCCACATGTGGTAGTGTTTTTTTAAAGGGAAAGTAATTGAAATAATCGATTTGGAAAATTTTGATCAATTATAGGTCCTGATTGTCAATTACTTTTCGATTAATTGCCCAGCCCTAGCCATTCTGAAGTTTTGTTCTTATTTTTATTCTTTTTATAACCGTATTGGTACCACTTTTAAAATATTGGCATGGTTCCAACGTCTGTTATTGTCCCCTACAGTGCTCATGCATATAAGTTACCGAGACGTTGATCAGGGGCCAAGTATTTAAAAATAAATTGATGTTTGTGGTCAAGTCGGCTCTGTAATACACAAGGGAGAGAGAGAGAAATTTCAATTCGCTTTCACAAAATGTGTGTTGGAGAGAGAGTCTGTGACGTCACGTATGTGGAGGCTGCAAGTCATAACGTGAAGAAACACAATTTCTAAGAAACAAATGGGCAAAACACACAGCAGGCACTGAAGCTCAGTCAATTATATGACAAAATGAGGAGGATCACTGTTGGAATCCATGTTGTAATCAAAGCTTTTTTAAACACAGACTTTTTAAAACACTTATATCATAACACCCACACAATCACATTTCACATTTTCTCACAGAAATGCCTAGAGTTCAGTGTTTATCCACTCTTTTTGCTCTATGTGTCCACTGTCTGAAACCCAGTGAAACCCAGAGAGACGCTCTGATGCTTTCGCTGGCCGAAGTAGTATCTCTATTCAGCACCAATTTGGACCCAACTGATAAGAAACATTGACCCAAAGGATGCAGGTTCTTCCCTGACATCTTGTAGAAACTGCTGATAGAAGCAGGGTTCAGCCTTAACGCCACAGTGACAACACCAGCCTCATTCCAAGAGTCTGGCAGAGCTTGGATAATGATTGTACAACAACAGTTTATGGCTGTTTTGGGTCAAACCACACAAATATAATCAGTGCCTATTAAAGAAAAAGAACGTGATGAATGTGGGACAAATACAATCTAAATGTACCTAAACCCATCCGGTTGTATTTCCATCTACTGCCTCCCTAACCCAGCCTAACCCAGCCCAGTTCTCCTCTGAGGGGGAGTTTTAAAAGGGACCTTCCTTCTGCACATTCTGTTCTACATTTGCTCTCCGTGACTGGTAGACTTTCCACTTCCTGCAATGCTGTGACTCTGACAGTCTGCCCAGCAAACCGCAGTGGCTCTGTTAGCTCGCTAGAAAACTCCACTGCTTAAAACCTCCAGCACTGTAAAGGATCACCACAGTACTTTTCCTCTGTCTGCTGTATCCAGGAGGAAACTGCTTATGTTCTCATTGCACAGATTCACAGGAATGAGAACAATGTATAATATAAGTTCTAAACTCTATATATACAGATGCTTTTGTTTTAATACAATTGATGCTCGGAATCAGACGTTACCTCGGGTATACTTATATATATATATATATATGTTTACCTAGGCAACCCAGCCAAAGGCGAGTCAGCTCACACTGCAGGAGAGTTTGAAGAGGAGAGGAAAAATGGTTCATGATGGCACGAATGTGCAAGACATCACAAGCCAAGACAGCACAAATTAGCACAATGAGTGACCTGCCATTCGCCTTAGTGTAGTATATAAAAGTATTGGATCGGGATTTGTTATTAGTACATACTCAAAATCAAATGACTCAGACTCAGACTCGAGGGCAAGAAAACCTGATTGGGACATCCAGAGTTTTAAGTGAATCTGTAGCAAAAAGTCCATTACCACCGACAGTCATATTGGCGTGTTTCACTGTACTTAAAATAAAGAACCAAAAAAACCTAACTCACCACAAATGTGTAATAGATGTTTCAGCTTCTGCCCTTTTCCTGCTGTCAGTTCTTTTGGAGTTTACCTGTGCATGAGTGCATGTTAGGAAATCTAGAACATCTGTAACAACTGTTTAAATACACTTGGACTTCAAAAATAGGACCTACTGACTCACTGTTTTGTGTAGCGCTGGGCTGACTATTTCAAAACAACATCTACATTCTGAGATCAGTTCTGGAATTTATTGAAAACAGGTTAAATTGGAGGCCTTGGTTCTAAATGTCATTGAAAGGAAATCTTCTAGAGGGACCACCAAATGGGCACATGGTGACTCCGGGCTGTTACACTCTAAAACCTGATTTGTGGGGTTTACACAGACAGTTTATGGAAACTGACTGTCTTGGCTCCTTCACGAGGTTCTAACTTTTGTCAACGGCGTGTGTCGTGCCGGAACCTTGCAGTGATGGACGTTGCTTTTGGAAAGTTTCAACCTTAGCACAAGTTAGGTTAGCTAATAGTGACTAAATTCACAAACAGTTTCAGTTACTGTCATTTTGGTGGCCTGGTTGTTAGGCAGTTGACCCAGTGATCAGAAGGATGTGGGTTCAAATCCCAGGATATCCTGTGGCACCACTGAGGTTCCCTTGAACAAGGTACCATCTTCACACTCTGCTGGGTTCAATACAAAGAAAGAATTTCATTTGTGTGACAAATAATTCACCTTTAATTTATTTTGCTGTTTTATTTAAAGACGATTACACAATGGAGCTACAGTCATAGTTATTTCACTTTCTTGAAAATGTGGGAACAAAACAATGAACAGACTGGCATTTATGTGCCATATCGATGAGCAAACGAATGTTTTAAAAGTCACTAAGCTGGCTGGAACCAGCTCATTTTGTACAAGGATTTGGAAGAAACCAAAAATAGAAACATCCTTCAGTTTCGGGACAGAATGAGAAACATTGATGGAGTTGTCATTCACTTCAAGATTCTGATTTATGTTGAATTTTATTGCACTTAACAGCATCAATTAGGTCAATGATGGTGGACTGAATGAATAGTACAAACCACACTACCACTCATTCAAGGGTTTCCTTTGTTTTTAAAATTGGAAACATCACCTACTGCTCTGATAAAAGCTTTACACATTCTTGGCATGTTTTCAATCAGATTCTTGAGGAACTGACCTGGAATAGTATTTAATCAAGAGTTCATTAGTGAAATCTCTCTCCTTCTTAATGTGTTTGAGATCATCGGTTGGTACACAGTTAGTGATCCGGTTCCACTCCGGTTCTACTACATATTATGGCAAGAACCACCTAACAATGAAAAAAAAAATACAACAGTCCATCATTATCTGATTACCAAAAATATTGTTTACCACATAATTCCATGTGTTCCTTCATCATTTTGTTTGGTTTCAATATTAATCTACAATGTAGAAATTAATAAAAACAAAGACAATACATTAAACGACGAGGTGTGTCCAAAGTTATTCTGGGTCGTGTACATCTGTACATCTGTACATCAGACAAAAACAGCAAATCATGTTGTTCTTGTCGGTTTGCCTGCTTGAAATAATAGTCCAAACAAATATTAATAACCTGACCAACAGGATGTGTAGGGTTGACACACATTTCACCAGAAGTGTTAGTGTCTCTTCATTAAAAGTTCTTAAAGCTTTCTGCTTGTATCTGTTCAGTACTGTGAAACAGCCTTAGGCGCCTATGTTCAGCCTTTTTCTCGTTTTTTTGATGAAAGTGTCGATCTGCAAGTAAAGTTAGTATTAGAATAAATGCAAACAAACAAGAAAGCAGTAAAAAGTATCAAGATATGTTGTGTTACTAAAAAGTAGTTGACACTGTGTGAGCTGGTGAGGAGAACACAGGTTCGGTTCCAGATTCCTCCTTGGTTCCTCTAGCTGTTGTTGGATTTGTGAAAGTTGAAAGATGCCAGAATTGCATACATTGTGTAAGTTAGCATTTCAGCATCAGCCATTAATATTATTATAGGATCAAACAGTGACATAATCTTTCCAAATTTTGACAAACCACTGCCGGAAACAAGGATTTTTTTGTTCTTCTTCTGGCTCTAAACTGGTTTTCATGGATGCAGTAGTTAGGGATCAGGCTGAAAACGCCACGGTGTTGATGAAAGGCAGAGCAGGCAGCACATAGAGCCCCACCCAGTTAAAAAGAGCATTCTCTAGTTTCATATCTGACTCAATGTTTAGTCACCCAGGGGTATGAGCAGGCCACAATAACAACAAAACATTGCCCTGGCAACCCGTCACACAGGATGTACAGCGCCATGCAAGTTTCATGTCACGCTCCTAAACAAAACTAGAGTTTATTAAAGAGGGAAGTATCTGCAGCTGGGCTGGTATCGTGCAGATCGAAGGCAGCTCTCCTGTTTTTCTTAATATAGATGCTTTTATTTTGGGAACGAGTAGCTTTCAGTGAATGAAAGCTAACAAGACTGCCTCTTCTAGGCTGAGTACACAAGCGAGATTCCAAGTAATGGGTGCATATCAATGGGATTAGAAATTGAGAGGGTGTATTTTGAAGAATAAACACGCAGGAGAGGGCGGAGCACCCGGATGCCTCCTCAGAACTTCTCAAGTGGCGTCAGAGTCAAGCCTCTACGCTGATCCGAGATCATTCTGGCTGTTTCCTTTTAAATGATTTCGGATGAACTCGGATTACGAGATATTGGCCTTGATTCCGTATAGAATGGGGTGTTGTCCTAATGAGGTGAGGCATTAAAGCTACTGTGCTAAGCTGCAGCGCGGGAGACGCGACCGGACACGTTGTTATAAAGGAATTCATGCAGCACCGCTACAAATAATGCTGAGTGTACAGATCGTCAGAGTTGAAACAAAACCCTGTATCTCAAACATAAATGCTGCTTTAATCCCTCTTTTATGACAAATAATTTTAATACAAGTTCGTGTCAAAGTATTTTGTTCAAACAAATGAAAAAAAAGACCAGTTTGACACCTGTATTTTTGATTTATGTCAAAATGTAGCAAAATGAAAACGATTTTTGACAAAATGGGTGGGGATATGCTGAAAAAATAATGAATTGTACATAGTAGGAAATTGGATTTTGTATGTATTCTTTTTTAAAATGGCCCTATGATACTGAGTTGCACCAGTTTTACTTAGTGAATAAAATAATGTTTCCAAATGTATGAATTCACACTTTTTTAATGAAGTATGTAAACATACTCTGTGGGAAAATGTGCTATCAGCATTCATAAGATTCATAGTCCTGTGATTGGAAACAGTATTAGAGCTCTTGTTGGTATTATGAAGAACGATTTGAGAAGATGCTTTGAAGAACTACTTACAGCGAATTGAGAATGATAGAGGAGAGAACCATTAAGAGATCATGGAATAAAAGGTCTGGGCATGAAGTACATTTGCAAAAATAATACATGAGTAATGAATAACTATTATTTGTACTATCCATAAACAAATTATGGAGTTTTTCTGTTCCCAAACTTTTCCTGAAGGAAGACCAGTATTCATATTTACTCTCCAGTACCTGCTTCACTTGATCAAATTAGATCGATGACTGGAGTGCACTGATAAGTCAACAACCAAAGTCTGTTTTGGTCTAACCAAGTTATAAACTCTTTTGAAACCCAGTGATTATTTATAATTTGTTGAGTGATATTTATTGTAATGATGTACTCTGTTTTTACTGGAAAAAAACACATTTGCTGAGATAATAAGCCATTTTATGGTTGCTTGAGACTTTACATCCATTTTTTAATGTATATTAGGTCAGTTAACCAGAATTTATGAACCATTCTGGGGGTCAGCTGGTGGCCTAGCGTTGAGGGATTTGCCCTTGTGATCAGAAAGTCATGGGTTTGAATCCCAGGACTCCTTGTGGCACCACAGAGGTTCTCCTGAATCATCCCCACATGCTGCTCCCTGGTTGCTGTGTTCCTGCCAGCCCACTGATAAATACAGATACAGAATTTCACACTGTGTGCTGTGGTGTGTTCGCATATAACAGATGTACACTTACATACTTAGTGTTTGTACTTGAGTACTTCTGTTCCTTTAAGAGAGCAGACCTTCCCCTCCCCCACAGCTGCACATTTTGAGTTGGATTGAGAAGTTAAACTCATCTGCTTTTGGTTTATTTAAACTTTAGGTTTTACGACCCTGCATGAAAACAATGACGCAGTGTGTGTGTGTGTGTGTGTGTGTGTGTGTGTGTGCGTTTACTCTGGATTCATCCACCAGTCACAGTATTTGCTAATAAGGTGCTTTATAATGCCCAGTGGTTTGTGGCAGTAGATTATGTCTGACAATACACTGTACACTTATAAATATTGGTCTTCATGCACAAGTGTAATTTACAAACAGTGCATTGAAAGATTGTTTATGTCAGTTGTTTTTAAACTGGTCCTCAGGGTCCCTCCCACAGTCTCTGCATTTCTTTGCTATTCCTAATTGCTGGGAGCTGGGAAGGAAAATAAAAGTGGATTGTTTCTGGGAGGGTCGAGGAGAAGTGCTACTTTTGGGGGAAAAATTGAGAAGTGCTAATTTAAGGAAACAAAACATGGTTCCTCTGTGCCTTTCGCTCAAATCTTTTTCAGTCATTTTTTCCAGGAAATGAATTCGATGCAAACATATTTTGGTCCTAAGCAATCATGAGTTGTTTTTGTAAGTTAATAATAAGAGCATGTCATTCATTCATGTTTATTTTGTTAGATTTATTTAGACTTGTATTAGATTTAGACCTGATTTATGTTTCCTAGTATAGTAGTAATCTTACTCTTATTCTATTGTTATTCTTAATTTACATTATTCTAATGTCTCGTGTTGGTCTGTGTCTGTGTAATGTGGTGGTCACCACAAACAATTTCCTTCTAGATAAATAAAGTTTTCTGATTCTGATTCTGATTCTGAAGATTTGGACAGCAGTCGTGGTCATTCTTGCAATATTCATGCAAACACACCAGCATTTGTGTGTTTTATATTGAATTTATTCTATTTAGGCTGTATATTATACTGGTCTCTATCTGCGCAGTCGTAACAAAGAATTTCCTCACGGGAATTGTGAAACTCTCGCTACTTTCATAAACGTGTTGGTGTGATGCAGCCATGCCTTTCATCAAAATTCCTTAAATATGTGAACGGCTCTCCCTGGCACCGCAGAGTCTTCTGAAGACAAAATGGGGAAGTGCCTTCCGCATATCAGGCTGCTTAACAGCTTGCAGGTCTGTGTGGTCTTTGGACTACAGTGATGAGGCCTGAATACTGAACTCAATGTGTTCAGGCCTTCAACCACGGCACTATCGCTGTGTCTCATGTCACCACTTCCAGAAGCTTCTGAGAATTATTCATTAATGTAGAACCAATCTGAAGTAATCTAGGGATGTAGTTTAGGATTTGCTGATATTCTGTCTCCTTTTGCAGATTTGGATCTTTTTGATGCCTTGGGTAAGTTACAGCTTTTGCTACTCTCTTAAGTTATCTTCTAATTGCATAAGTTTGATTGGTTTTATTAGTATTTTATTATTTATCATTCTTTTATTTTATAAAGTTCTCATTATCCCATCTTTAATGGGTAGACAAGAATCTGCATATACGCCAGGAGCACTTCTAATAAATATTGGAGTAGGTTCCAGCTGTCAGTTTTCACTTTTACAATCATTTACAATCATTTTACATAAAGTGACATTGTGAAATTCAACATTTATTCACTTAAATACAGCTCTGGAAAAAAATAAGAGACCACGGCAGCTTATATTGAAATCAACATCTCTATGTTTGACGACCATTCCAGGCCACTATCTGTTAAATTCCTCCACAAGTTCCTCGGACTGATTACTGATTACTGATCACCTGAATCACATCTTATTTACTGAGTAAAAGTATAAAACACTGCTGTAATCCACACTCTCCTCTCACAGTGAGACCAGCTGGATGGTAAAACACTAATAGAAGTTCCTCAAAGGTCATTATTGCCATTTTGTTCAAGAGTGAACAAAAATGTATTTTCTCTTAATTATTCAAGTTCTGTGAACTATGTATCATTTGATTATTTTGATGTTTTGCGATTTCTTTTAATGTGATACAATATTTTTATTTGGAAATTAAGAGAAATATTACCAGCAGTTCTTAAAAAATAAGGCTAAGCTGTTCAGTTCAGTACTTATAAAAGATAAAACCTGAGATGTTGAACAATTTTGCAGCTTTCTCCTATTTGTTTCCCAGAACTGTGTTAATATATCACTTGTTTTAGCTATAGACACATATAGAACAGCTTTTTTCTGCATTGGTAACTAAACTTTGAGAACGGTGCTTCAACCTGTTTTGTATAACATTTTGTTTTTTTTTATTTTTGCTTGAAACTTAGAACACGGCAATACATAACATGCGTATAAATGATAAAATATTATACATTTATGTTCATTTTACTTCACAGTGGCTTTTTTTGTTTTTTTACTTCACTAACTTTTTTTATAACATATTCTTAAAGTGTTAATAGAAATGTCTGGTTACATTTAGGCTGGTTATTTGATTATTTAATTAATTCACACAAATAATCAACAATTCAAAACTTTTTCGAAGCCCAAATTGACAGCACTCGTCTGCGATCGCTCGCTTTGCACATGAATCAATTGGTAGTCGGGCAGCAATGTGGATTCAGCTATGATGAGAGATTCTGTTTAGTCACAGTCAACAAAAAATCATTGAAAATCATTAAAAAAATGAATAGACATAAACCTTTGTTCATATTGTTTAAAACATTTTTTTACGTGTATGCATGTTCATTACTGGTTGTCGATCGCTGCGTCCGAAATCGAATACTTCCCTGCTATACAGTGTGTGAAACCCAGTATGTGAGGCGAGTAGTATGTCCGATATCATAGTATGCGAAAAACTGTAGGCGAGAAGCAGTGTTGTGCAAGTTCACACTTTTTATGAACTAGTTCAAAGTTCAGTTCACACATGCTCAAAGTGAACTGTTC
>JBBKCR010185304.1:0-14053 GCA_037577295.1 Ladigesia roloffi | reverse complement strand
GGGGTTGAGTTTTGGCACTCGTGCCTTCTTGTTTTATATTTAATTAAAAAAAAAATAGAAATCTGCATCTCCTCCTTCCTGAATGGGCACAGCTTGGTTGTAACAGACACCGTCTCAGTTTCTAAGTCCAGGCTGAAAACCTACTTGTTTAGTCAGGCTTTTTTAATGAATTTTTCATGTGAGATGAAAGGTGTAGAGCTGAGAGGCGGTGGGCACAGATAATTCAAGTAAACTGGGGCACTGGGGTTGTCGCCCAACAACTCGGAAAATAATTTAATTGAATGAGCTTATCTTACCTTAAACATCAGTTCTGTGCATTACCTTCAGCCTCTACAGCCTCTATTGTAACCATGTTTACAGCCAGTACAGGCACCCTAATGACCAGTCACTGTTATAATTTTACACATACTCATTGTGTTTTTCTATGCTGCTAACTGACCAATAACAATAAGAAAACGATTCCAGTGCAACATATGCTCATGTGCAATAACATGTATTTATACTGTACAATATTTTAATTTCTGGTAAACTAAGTTTCCCACTCATATTATTGTTATGCTGCTACATTGTTTATTTGTTGTTTATTTATTATGGCTTTCTGTCATCCCTGAAGCTCTGTTTAATGCTGCTAACTGCCATCTGTGCAGATATCAGACTTATAGTGCAATATACATCACTCCAGAAGGTTTACGTAATGTCCGCACTTGCAGTCTATTTATTGTCTTATGTCCTCTGTTTGTTGTAACCTGCATTCTGTTGAATGTTGTATGCTACTATATGTTGCACCTGGGTCTATGGAGAAATGTTGTGTCATCCCATTTGTACATGTACACAGCCGCCGATAGAAATAAATTAACTTTGAAAATACTGTAACCAGTCAGCAAATGTATGATCTAAATGTATTGGTCATTTCTTTTGTCAGGTATTCAACTCAGCAAACACTCCATTGTCCTTCAAAATAATCTGTTTGTATCACATGATCATTTAGCATGCACCTTAACAATTGCCCTGTATTCGGAATCGATTACTAGATGATAATACGGTGAAATGTAGGTTCTTGATGAATTTGCAAAGATGCCTGGCCAACAGGGATTTTAATGTATTTACATTCAAACACAAGGGCTTTAAACTGGAGTTGTTCAACACTTTGCAGCTATGACAACTTCCACTCTTCTTCCACTTTTCTTACAGCTCATTTTAGTCTTTTAAATAAATATTCAGTTTTGTTAGACTTCAATGTAATCTTGTCTGGGGAAAAACAATGGAAACTTTAAATTGTGATGTGTTGTTTTTTAGCCTGGTAGGCAATTACATTATTCATGTAGACAATTATGTTGAACATAAATTAGTCTTGCGGTCTCTATGATTCATATCATGGGCGTTGTAACCATTCAATTGGAGGGGGACGTATCCCCCTTACATTTCATAATTATTTGTTTGAAAAATTTTACACACATAATTAGTTCACCCAGCACTTTTGTGAAAAAATCCACTTCACTAAATCGATAGAAGAAAACACACACCACTGGAAATTCGAGCAGCCTGTCTATGCACTGACGAGTGACTTCACTTGCATGCGGTGAGTTGGAGTTAAACCCGGAGCAGATTTCCTGTGGTGTGTCTAATTCTTCTGTCGATTAAATGGAGTGGATTCTTTCATGAAATATTCAAGATTCAAGATTTAATAACCCCACCCACGCATTCTCCTCACATTAAAAATGCTTCTGACACCCCTGCTTCATACCTTTTGATCTTAATATCCTGGAATTCTTATTTTTGCAATGTATTTGTAATCATTAATTTAAATGCCCTTTATAATCAAGGGTCACAGTTTTATGTTAATCATAGACTTTGTTTTAATAATGACTTTCATATTGACATTCACCTTAAAAATAAAATCAACACTTATGCAACTGTAAAATTCGCTTATCGCTTTATGGAAAGTGACAGAACACCCAGAGAGCACACACAATTATTTTGGAGTTTAAAATGTTAAAATAGCATTGCCAAACAATTAATCAACTGATCATCATAAATGATCACTACATTACTCAATTGCCAATGTAATTACTTGTGACAGTCCTAGTAGCTGCTTTCAGTAGTAATAGAGTATATGCTACAGAAAGGAATAGGCATGTATTTTTGCTTGTTTTAAAAATGCATTTTACATCTAAAAATAAAAAGCCTATTCAGTCCTGTCAGGTACACCTAATGATGGGGTGACTGACCCTAGAGATTTGTATGTTATGTTTTTGAGTATATGTGTACAGTCCTTGTGGTTATAGTTCATGTGTGTATCCACTTTGTCCAGGCAATCCTCTTGCAGCCTCCAGTGGAGCTGCACAGTTGGTACAGATGTATGTAGCTCTCTCTGAGTGGGACAACATACCTGCAGTTCAGCCTCCAGGTCACACACTGCATCCAGCACCCTGAACCACTTTGGCAACTGATCTTCAATTGGGCAACTTCTGTTTACAGATATAATCCATGAGCCAACATGTGCTTGAAGTCCAGATTTAACACTCCTTTCAACTGGAGTTATAGGCCTGATGCAGCTAATACTTCTACAGTTGAATTAGGGACATCATGTACTTTTGTTCATTTTTCTATGACATAGTTGTACAGAATTTTCCATCAAGGAAACATGATCAACTATTTAAGACCAACCAACAGATAGAAACAAATGGCATCATGTGCGCCACTGGTTGTTTGGAATGAAAACTTGCAGCAAATCTACACTTTAACGAATAACACTGGACATCCCTGCAGTATGAATCTAGTTTCCTGTCCTGTATTTTATCAAGGGCATTAACTAAATGGATTGCCCATCAAGTGTCTTACTACATTTCTGACATATAGTATCAGAAACCATGCATTTGATTACATTTAAATCAAGTGTGATGATTGTGACATTGCCCATTGCTAATGCAGAAGCATTTAGTACTGAGCTCATTAGCCCTATAAGTACTTGTTGAGAATTATAGCGTTAGAAATTTCTTGGCAGATCAACGTGATCAACCTTTCGAAAAGAGAAAATTAAATCTGAATTTAAAAATGTAAATGAAAATATTTGCTGTACCTTTAAATGAAAAGCTAAGCACACCATTAGTTCTGTTTTATCTACATTATGTTCTGGTTGATCTGAAGGAGCTGCACGTGCATGCAGACGCATCAGGCATGGTACAAGTTCACACACTAACAACCCAAGACAAATCAGCTATTTGAATTAATTCTCAAGATTCTTTCAGTCATTATGCAGTTACACAAATCTTGGCAGCAAGTGACTGACTGGCTGCTTCACTAAATGGACCATATCAAATGTAGGATATTAAAACATTTTTAACATATTTCACACAGTTTTTACTTTGTAAATATCCTTTCGCATATACAGTCATTCCTGAATCACAGCCTTGCAAAAATAGTTTTCCTTGCTTTCTATTAACATCTTCAATGTTCAGTCTTGGAAGTTAATTTGCATTTTATATTTCTGATTATCCAAGTTATACCAGCTAATACATTTATACTCATGAGTCCACATAGTCTCACTTCAAAAACCACTCCTTTAGCCATTGTAGAGGGGCATTAGACAGACATGTGTGAGGCAGCTGAGATGTGTTTAATTTGTTATTATTAAATGTTAGTCTCTTTGTAAAACACACTCTCAATAACACCTTTGCAGGACTGCAAATGGACCACAGGAGGCTGGTGCTCAACAAAATGTAGACAGCTCTGCCCACACTAGCTACAACCTGTTTGTGTCAAATACCACTGAAACATGTTTTTTTTGTAGAATCTAATGAGAATGTAAATTACATTCATTTGGCAGCCACTTTTATCCAAAGTGACTAATAATGTGTAAATTGTTTATAACAAAATATACTTGGAATAATAAAAGCATTTTCACGAACAATGTTCTAACAGACTATATTTTATAATTTTTTATAACCACATTCTTAAATATTTCCTTAAGTGTTTTTCTCAGTTGGATTTATGTTAGATTATACAGATTATACACTTTTGGGATAGGGAGGCTACTGTATTGGGGTGATAGACACACCTAATTTTGTGTTTTCCACATAATAGTCTCATTGTGTACAGGTGTGTCTTGTATTAGTGTCAATACCAAAAGACAGTCTTTTTCAATATGGCATCAGTTTCAACATTCTGTGGGTATAAAAACCTGGGATTGTCAGTAAGTCATTCCAAGTTCATCATTCAAACAGCCATGAACAAACGACGTCACTGAACAGACAAGCACCGCCACCTGGCCATGGCGTGCCTTCGGAAGGCAGTCAGATGTTGCTCATGAACTTGATCTGTCACAAAGTGTCATCAGCAGACTTGCATCAAGACACAGAACTACTGGCAGAGTTCATGACAGACCCAGGAGTGGAGCCCCACAAGTGATAAGCTGCAAAGATGACCAGTACCTAAGGACCTAGGCAGTCAGACATCATTATGCAACTGCCACACAACTGCAGGCCTGTTTACGAGATGCAAGGGGTACTAGGGTTTCCAGACAAACCAATCGCAACCAACTCCACCACTTTGGCTTGAATGCAAGACGAACTATACAGGTGAATCCACTGACACCAAGACACTGCTGTGAACGTTTACAGTGGGCACAAGACCATGTGACCTGGACAATGCAGCAGTGATCCTGTTCACTGATGAGTGTCGTGTCACTTTGAACAGAAATGATGGTCGTCAGCATTGCTGGAGAAGATGAGGTGAGCGATACACTGAGGTCAACATGGTCCCCAGGGTTTGCTTTGGTGGAAGTGGTGCAACAGTCTGGGCTGGCATCACCAGTCAGCGCAAAACAGATTTAGTTATTGTACATGTCTCAGTCACTGCACGTTCTTACCTCAGAGACACAGTAGAACCCATCATCATCGCCCAATTCTGCCAGCACATGGATGGTAATGCTCCACCACATGGTGGTAGAATTGTCACAGCTCGACTTCAGGAAGTTGGAGTGCCTCATATGATATGGCCTTCAATGCCCCCTGACCTGAACCCCATAGAGCACATCTGGGACCAGTTGAAACAGAAACTGAATGATCGTCACCCTCCCCCACATTACCTAGCAGAATTACGTGTAGCACTTGTGGAAGAGTGGAACGCATTCCCTCAGAACAATATCATCAGGCTAAGTGAGGAGCATGAGACATCGCTGTCAAGCTGTCATTGCAGTAAATGGTGGAAACACCTGCTACTGACATTTTTTATTTTTATTATCCCAGTTATTGTCTAAATTTTTGGGGTAATACATATTAATCTAATGAAAATGGTGTTTCTTCTCATACATTTAGTAAAATCAAAATGATCTTTAACTTATTTCATTAAAATTCAGATCAAAAAGGGAAATGCACTCATGTAAATAACAATATCCTTAACTTATTGGGAGTAATGTATAATGCAGAATGACCTGAAACAGGTTTAATATAACGGTACATAGTGCAAATTAAACAACAAAACAATCAGATTCCCATATACAAAATTATTTGTAAATAATTTGTAAAACTGCAAAATTATAGGAATATCAACTGTAAGAGTATATATCTATTCAATAAAAGCCTATTTGTTTGGATTGGATTGCTTTAATGGGCATGTGCTTTAACTTAAAATAAAACATTTTATTCATCACAGTATAACAATGCAATCAACAATGCACATCAACAGTTTAAAAAATTATAATGTACACACAAACACCTCAATTAGTACAGAGTTTTCTTTAAAACCATTTATTTTAATAAGATTTTAATCACACAAGTTTGCTGTAGTTACTGATGCAAAAAGTTAAAAAAATTGTTTACTTTCAAATAGATTTTCAATAAAATTCTTCCATACATCAGGGATACATTTGTGGTGGCACAAAGCATGAATGATGAGGTATAAGGAAACTGGATTGATAAATGTTTATACTTAGAAAGCAAAGAGGAAATATACTCATTCGTTTGGATATTTAAAGTGATGGTCATACAGTACATCTGTGCTAAAGTTGTAATACAAATAACCTTCATTCTCACATGAAATTTGCAGATCATATTTAAAGACACCATTTTATAACTGTGAGGGAGAAAATGATATTGTCCCACAGATTCATATACTCCATAATCATATAAAAAGCAGCTTAACCTATTTTCACGTCAAGAGTTTTCATTTCATCCCATTTTTAAGATAAATATGTAAATACTGTACAGAACAAACAAGCATTTTCATAAATTTCTTCTAAAACAAGGGTGAAATAAAATTAAAGCAATTTAAGTACACAATTCCCTTGAGCATACCTCTTTACCAGGTTTGGCCCTGCCAAAAAATTAGCCAAATGTACCAGAACAATATGCACATTAAATAAAATGTAATTATATAATTTTTATGTCTGTATATGCTTACAAATATTAACATGACTCTTGGGTTTTCACTAAAAGCAATGTAGTCATATGAATCTGTAATTCTCGTATTACATAATAAATATGATTTATCTCAATTGTGTTTCTCAGTGGGATACAGATGGAGCTGATGGATTTGAAAGTTCAATTACTGATTAACACTCATACCTTTGATTCAATCATACTCATTCTATCCCTGACTCACATAGCAGACTCGTTCTATTGGAGAGTCACTTTCTGGCTAAGGTCCCTATGAACAGGCTAAATGTGCTACATCAACGCTTGAGGTGTTTTCATGTGGCCTTGTTTTACCCATAATTCTGCATTAATCTGGTCAAAATAATGGTATAAACTGTTCTTTAGATACTTCTTAGATCAGTGGTTGCTTCAAGATTTACCTTTCTGAGAGATCTAGTTCCAGCTACATTCTGCAACACCTGCACAGGCAAATTCACTACTTCAAAAGTCCTGTTTTACTGGAGCAACAAGTGAGGAGGTGTGGACAGCATGTTACATTCAGGCTGGAGCTAAACACAGCAGGAAAGTAAATCCAGGTGACCACTGCCTCAGATGGTGCGGACCTAACATCACCCATCGCAATTCTCACTCTCGTTCTGCTCAATATTTGATTGTTAACAGTTGGTTTGTACTTTGGACATCCATGTCTAAATAACTGTATCAATACATTCCTATAAAGCAGTACAGGTGTCATCACTGACTGGCCACTCACCAATTTAAAACTCCAGATGCAGTGGTAAATGTTATGGAGTTAAGGAACATGCGCATTCTTACTGCACCTTTAGCAGCCAGACAGCCCTGTAGTATGTAGAGTAAGACTGAACCTCTAAATGGAGATCAATTTTTAGTTAGATTTCTAGATAAAGGGGCAGGGATAAGTTGCCCTCTAGTGCACTTGGGTGGAGAATGCAGGAATAACTAGAAGAATACATCCAAATGACAATGCAGCATTCCTCTTTTTAAAGTGCGTTTTCTTTAACATCCATGCTAGTCATTAAAATGCATTCACGCATTAGTCCGTACAACTTGATATTCAAGGAAAGCATGCATCAAAAGCACCTCACTGAGTCCACAAATGACAGTAAAGTACTCTTCAATATTGCAATCAAGTCTCATCACTAAAGACACAACTGTATGCAAAAGTTTGAACACCCCAGTTAAATAGATGTTCTGTGAATATTGAGTTAATATGTTTCCAACTGTGAATGAATCTAAAGGCATAGGGGTGCCAAACCTTAGCATACAACTTTTTTCACCCTGCTTTATAGTGCCTTGCAAAAGCATCTTCTTTATCCAATTTCCTGTAACATAGACAAACCATCTGTGTCAGAGCAAAACCTTGTATCTCTGAGGATCTAACTTCACATAGATATTTTGAAAATGTTAAAATAAACAGAAAACGGAGGTAGGAGGTTTTGACATGATGGTGACTAATTACATAACAAGATAATTGAATACTTTTGCAAGGCACTACATATGTATTCAAAGTCTGAGGCTGTCAAAACACAGCCAAAAACACCATTCACTATAATGCTCTGAAGACACATTCGTTCAGCTGATCCATATGAGGGTGGGGAGAGACAGAAAGAATTGTTCTTGCTCCCCTTCTCCATGTCTCTTTTGCCCCACCATTGGCACTTGTTTACTATGTCCATTCGATGCCTTTACTTCTGTATATAGATGATGACAATGCAGAGAGTTCCCACAAGGCCTAGGGCCTGGATGCCCAGGAACCAAAGGAGCAGCCAAAAAAGCAGGACCACCACAGGCTCAACAATCTTCTCCCCAAAATAGAGCTGTGTGAACCCCACACCTCGCAGACACTTATTGAGCTCGCCAAAGAGAGTGCCCAGTCTCTCACAGTCATCAACCAGCGCTGCGTCCGGGACAGGATCTGCTGCAGCCCGAGGCTCCAGCTCACGGCCATTGGGGCCTGGAGGATGAGCCCTTGTCCTGAGGTGATTCTGGGAAGAGAGGGTTTGGATATATTTGGGTAAGTCACCATGAGATCCTATATCCTATATTTTATGCTGGAACCCATTTGATGTAAAACAATAGAAAATAGAAAGTAGTAATTTACAGAGCATATTTAAACATAGTAATGAATGATAGTTTTAGACCAGGGGTGGGCAAATCCAGTCCTGGAGGGCCATAATCCAGCACGTTTTGGTGATTTCTCTCCTCAGAATCACCTGATTTATCTTGCCAGTTAATTGTCAGGTTAAGTGAGTGTGTTTGAAGAGGACTGCCATTAAACTGTGCAGGACACCGGCCCTCCAGGACTGGATTTGCCCAATCCTGTTTTAGACAATACATATGTACGATATAATTAAGTTAAGAAAATGCAGAAATAAGACAGTATTTGAATTAAACACTATGCATAAAATGACTTTTATCCAAAAACTCATGATATATTCAGTGTTCACACCACAACATTTAATTAAATAGGTTGTTGTCTTGGTCCGGATTTGCACTTGCAATTTCACATAATAGGACAAAATGCCATTTGTCAAATGTTATTTATAACGATGGTATATTGTATCATGATGTCGCCCACCTTTGTTATCACTTCATGTGTCATGAGCAGATCAGATTTTTTATGAAGAAGCCAAGTGTAAATGCAATCATTGTAAATGGATTAGTTCGTTCTGACCACCTCAGCAGGTACTTTTAACACATCAGAGATTTAGATGAGCCATATTCCTGTATCTATAACTGCTTACTAGGGCATTACCAGAAAAGTCAATTAGTCAAATTTTCGAATTCAGAGGCACAAGTTGATGACCTCGTAGAAAAGTTGACTAGTCGAGTGTTTTTTTCCTCTCTCTGTGCGTGCTTGTGTACACAATGCAATCTCTGCCTCTGATTGGCTGACACTGCCACTCATTATGTGACTTAACCAATAATTAGTCACTTTATAAAAAGGGTGGTAACACTGGGGCATCGAGAAAAGTGTAAACACAAGACCACAAGAGGACGAGAGACATGGCAGCAAAGGGGGCAGACATACATCATGTGGAGATACTTCTCACTAGACCAAACAAACAGTTCGCTGACCTGCAAAATATGCAAAACCAGGGTTAAAGTAGAGTAACCTGCATGGCCATCTGAAAAGGCATCTGATAGCTAACATGGCTAACGCTAGCCCTGCAAGCACTCATCCAGTCCAGAGAACACTGAGTGGCTTACGCTATTCCTATTCATATGTACACTTAGATTTAACAGAAAATTTTGGCTTGTCTAGTTGTCATGTTGAATGTTAATGTTACAAAGAATTTTAAAATGAGTTGCTCATTGTTGGACACCTTTGTTCCCCACTGCATCTGTGTGATGACACCATCAAAGGACTAGTTGGCTAGACTTCAAACCTGTTGATGTTTAAGTTGACCTGATAAAAGTCATTAATGCCCTACTGCATGCACATGCTTTTTACATCATATGTACCACAAAAAGAGCACCATTCCTCCTGCATATAGAATTTCTGTGGTCATTTTTATGATATTTTGGAATTCATCAGAATTGCTTATGATGTGGAATATGCACTCTAAATGACAGTTACATTCCTTTATATATAGCACATCCAATTTTGTGGCCAGATGTAATTAGCTGCTATTTCTTATCTAGAAACTTTCTAGCTGAATGCAACGAAATGCACATGCCCAGACAATAAATCAAACTGTCGGAACATGTAACAGCAAGTCTGTCTGGTATATGTAGGCTATGTGCGAACATGTTTGTTCCCCGTAATGGATAGTAAATGGCCTAAATACTGATCTTGTGGGGTCATCATGTTGTCTTTTGCCATCCCCAAATAAAGTTACATTTGTGGTTGGGCTTTTTATTATTGTTATTATTGTTTTGTTTTTTTTATTGTTAGGCTTAGGAATACATTACACGTTAAGTGCAAGTCTTAGTATTAGACTTTGTTTTAGTGTAATTTAGACAGCCACAGCATACAAATGCATGTGGATCTGGATGAGGGACATTGTATTATGAATGTTAAATATGAATAATATGTTTACAGAAGATATGAGGTATTTTGTTGCTAGGCTATAATCTCAAACAAACATACAGAAACAGATTCAGGGATGAAAACAGCTCATGTAAATACGCCATCAATGCTGAATTGAATAATATGTTAACCAATATGTCTCAGACAACCTAAAGCTGGGATTTTCCATATTGTAATGGCCTATAATTGAGGTGTAAACATAGTCAGTCCAAGTGGTCAAATGTAAAATGGTTAATTAGAGAGACACCTACCAACTAGCTACTTTTGTTTTTATATGTAATTATGGAGGAAAGAAAGGTAGCTATATTTATTTATATTTTCATCATTACTTTATTTAAAAAATACATTTTAAACTCAAACTTTTCCCAAAAACTACCAAAAAAACGTCTAAGGCATCGAGTATTTATAAACATTTTAATGTAACATTGTTCCAGGATGTAGCTCTTAGACTCAGTATATATTTCAGACATCTGACTCCTTTCAACCCTGCTATATGCAATTTCGGATTGGTAGACTTCACAACAAATCACTCTTACGTGACTTTTCTTACACCTTGGAAACTGTGCTGAAATTTTGTAAACCGGAGGGATTATTTAATGCGAATGGCAAGACTGGAGATTAAGTAAATAACGTTGTTATTCGGTAGGATGCTGTATTGGGTGTTTGACTTTGTGGGGGGAAAAAGTATATATATAGGGCTACTGGATTTACAGTAACAGCCACATGTATACATGACAAACACTGAGGAAAGGAGGTCCCGAGAGACGCGTACACTATGTCAAACTCATCCAGTAAGTAAAAATAACATTTTGAAAGGTTGAAAATGGGTGTATATTGGGTAAAAGCCAGAGTTCCAGAGTGCAGACTGATTTTGAAACAGGACAGGAGAACAGCTGCTCACCTGTTCTGCAGTACACCTGCTCGGACCTCCCCCCTCCAGCAAACCACGACCACGAATCACCCCTGTGTCGTTCACAGTCGATATCTGACTCGCCATTTTACCCCCAAAAGCACAACGTTTGTATTTTTGTGTGTGTTTTTATTCCTCTTTTTGGCCTGTACCGAGCAGCAGAGTTTTGCTTCCTGCCAAACACACTCTGACTTTTGCTTCCTGCCAAACACACACACCGTGACGTCACCGAGGTGGCGCCTTCAACAGCACTAGGCGCCTTTTAGAAAACATTTCAGGAACATTTCACGGATACACAGCAATTTTATTGTCCCACGTGTCCTATTACAAACCTACTTTATGCAATTTAGTTGCACTAAAATTCAAAAATTAGTCCACAGATCTGGTGCTCAGTCTGATCTGTAATAAGCACAAAGTTATCATATTCAGAAGGAGATGGTGGTTGTGGTTGTTGGTTCAGCCGATGTGATGAGCAGAGTGTGTCATATTTAGAGCTCAGAGACGACGTTTAGCCCTACATGTCTCTCTAAAAGTCTCTGGTCTGCTCCATATGCGGCCCGAGAGTGAACGAGCCAGAATGTAAAATGGCGACTGCAGAGCCGGTGAGTTGAGCGGTTACACTTTTTCTAATCTTTTTAAGCTTTTTTCTCGACATTCTATTAAACACACGTGGACCCCGCAGTAGTAATAAGTGCATAAGTATGTTTGGTTCAAATACAACTATGCAATGTCACCCGTTCGTCCACTTTAACAAGGTTATTCGTAGTGTTTGAATGGGAGAACTTCACTCAGTTCTCACACAAGTTGGGCTGAGTCTCGTCTGTTGGCTTGAGAGTAGCCGGAGCTGGATTGACTAGTAATTATTAATCTTGGCTGTATTCGTGCAACCATATGGCAGATGCGCATATAAATCAGTATTTCATCACCTTAATACGTGCATGCTGCCCCTCATAGCGTTGTAAATAGCTAGCATGTTTTTTTTCATGACCACGTTAGCTGTCTAGCTAGCTGCCCCTTTATTTTATGTATTAGTTAATTTATGTGTGCTAATCAGTTCGATTTGAGCTTAAAAAGTCTTGTGAAAGTGTATACTTTTTAAAATGACGAAAGCACGCTTCAGAGATATTTGAGTATTCTCAAACGCGGCGACATCTGGTAGTATCCAGATGTTCTTCAGTAAACCCACTTAAAGTGGTATTTGAATGACACACAATCAAATGTGAATGAAATGTTTCTGTCCGTTTAAATTTGCAATAAAACGTCCAATGGGATGAAAGAGTTACTGTTTGTTGTTCCAGCTGTTGACTTAGTACTGAGTTAAACAACGATCGCACTTGAGTTGAACTTAGTTCATGTTTAGCACAGATATGACACCGTACTCACAAAATACCTGGGAATAGGTATAGGGATAAGTCTCGTAATTATTGCCTTTAAATGGTCCCTTATTGACAATGAATACAATTTGGACAACGCCATGCCTCCAATTCGTGAACACATTTTGGGGAACTTTGTTTTCAATTCCAGCATGATTGTGCCCCAGTGCACAAATCAAAGTCCACAAAGACATGGTTGGATGAGTTAAGTGTGGAAGAACTTGACTGGCTCGCACAGAGCCAAGACCTCAACCCCACCCATCAGCTAGAATGGTGTTTGCAAGCCAGACCTTCTCATTCAATATCAGTGCGTGACCTGAAAATGCTCCACAGAATGAATGGGCACAAAAAAAAACACAATAACATTCCATAATCTCATGGAAAGCCTTCATAGAAGGTGTGTACGTGGGGATTAATGTCATAAAAAAGTATATTTTTTGGATGCACTGTCATTAAATTGCCTGTTGGTGTAATAGACCGGTGTTCCAATAATTTTGTCCATGTGGTGTACTTTGTCCTGTCTCAAGGTGTCCTGTCTCAAGGTGAACGCACAGCGTAATGGTTTGTATGACTGTGAACTGGGCTATTCTATACGCGAAACCATTCGTGTTTGTTTTTCTGTTCTCAAGGAAATCATTTGTAATCCAGCTAAGAGTGAAGAGGAGATCTCAGAGGAGACAAGCCAGGAGATTGTCAGCCCTGAGTGTTATATCAAACATCCACTACAAAACAGGTGAACCGTAAATAACTTATCCTCTGCTTTCCATATTAATAAACTTTACATTTTTTAACCCTATGAAATATGTGTGATTTGTTTATGGTTTAAAATCCTGAGCTGCTGCTTTCTCATGCTCTCCCTCATGTGTGTTGGTGTATTAATTTTTTTATTGATTGTAGGTGACACTGGATAGAACACGTTTCTTATCTGCTTGTTTACAACAGGTGGTCTTTATGGTTCTTCAAAAATGACAAGAGCAAAACATGGCAAGCGAACCTGCGTCTGATTTCCAAGTTTGACACAGTTGAGGATTTTTGGGCGTAAGTTTTTTGCATTGTGTTTACATTAATATCTTTTTATGCACACCATGTTAATTGAACCTTTATCTTGGTGTTCGCAGCCTTTTTTTTGTAATTATTTTGTATATTTTCACCTTGGATCTCTTTCTTTTTGGCTGTGGTTTACAATGTTTTAAGGTTTTGAACAACACATCAATAGAAATAGTCAAAAATGGCTTTATTAAGGCATTAAAAGAAAAGTAAACCTCAGAAACCTCTGTGTGTGTGTGTGTGTGTGTGTGTGTGTGTGTGTGTGTGTGTGTGTGTGTGTGTGTGTGTGTGTGTGTGT
>JBBKCR010185259.1:0-14057 GCA_037577295.1 Ladigesia roloffi | reverse complement strand
GAAATCTATAATGTATTTTTGTTGACGAATAAGAACAAGACTAAATGTGGTTTACAATATAAAAACTGTGCTAAAGTATCTCTTCATTTTTTTGACTATTGGGTGCGTCTTATATTCCGGAGCCTCTTATGGGCCGAAAAATACGGTGATTATTAAAATTAGAGGGATTTTATTTATTATTCTTGGTTTGTGTTTGTTTGCCACAAAACGAAACAGTTGAGGCTTAAAGAAGCGCGGCAGCGGACTGCCGAGAAAAAAACGACTACCGACTAATGAAAACGTATTCGACCAAGCCTTCTTCATATCCACTAACGTTTAGTCGAATATTTGGGGGCAGCCCTACAAAAAACCATGTGACAGTGAAAGGAAAAACATGGCGCTGAATCCCCACTATTGGGCTGGTGGCGGTGGAATTGTGTGTGTGTCTGCCTGGTTTGCCCTGAGAAGGTATGAATGAAATATTGATCAGTTCCAGCAGAGCTCAGAACTTCTGAAGGCGGCTCAATGTACAGCAGGACCCCAAAGATATAGCTTTACAGTTTGTGTGTGTTTACAGGGGAGTAATACACAAACTGTGAAACAGTACTGTACTGTGCTGGACTGTGGATCTGATAAGCTAACACCCTATACAGCGTAAAACTGTGGAACCAGACTGGACTACAGCTGGAATATTATCACACCGTTTTTCTATCAGCAAAATCCACTTGCCATGTGCAACTGCGCTGGTTTGATAATACCCTCCTGGTTCTTTTTAGCCACACAATTTGTGCTCAAGCAACTTTGGGTCATTGATCAAATCTCTGTAATAGGGGGATTGAGAGTTTACTGGACCTTGAAGGAATGAGGCTGGAGGTCCTGTGTTGCAGCACACACACTCTGGCAGAAAGAAATGATCACATAACAGAGAATAAGCAATGATCAGATCAGTGTGGGTACAGTGGTGTGTGCCATGCATAGATTACCATATACAAATATCCACATTCCAAATGAGCAGAATTTTAGTGGAATTAATTAGAATCTGGAAAGGTGAGTCTCCAGAAGCTCCAACCGCAAACGGAGTCAAATCCAGATAGAAGCAGATAAGCCTTAATGGGTGGAGCACAGTGCATAAAACAGTCAAAACCATACAAACAAGGCTAATTCTTTCCTGGACAAGTTCAGCTCTTTGTCCTCTCATTACTTCTTGCCATTATGTTTGCAGCCATAAGGTTCAGTAGCATAATTAGTTTTTTTCACTATTAGCATGCCTAATTAAATGTTAGATGCCAAAAGAAGGTCAGAGAGAAATACCCCACTAACCTCTCGGCCCCGTATGTGCTGTCAGGTTGGATATCTCTGAACTTACTCCAGCGTGCCATGTTGAGAGTACGGGTGTCGATCGCAGTTCACGCCACGGCACTCAGGGAGGGAATAATTTTGCATATTTGTTTGTTTTTGTTTTGGTTTTCCGACATCAGCACTGTCAAAGTCACCACCCAGTCGAATGCAAATGAGTGAATCATTGTAACTCACTTCCAGTTCAAACCAGAGTAGAGACAGACAGAATGCAGGGAGACAGGTTTAAGAGACAATTTCAACTAGAAAAGCAGGACAGGTTTATTGCAAACTGGACCTTTCCGTTATATAGATATATGGACTGTCCAGTTATCGATAATTGGAGTTGCAGGAAGTTAATATGGGCTGTTTACAGTTAAATGAGTAGGAAGACTAAACGAAGTGGTTTTGTGTTAGTTATCGTATGTATTAAGACGTTTATTTTATAAGCTTGAGAAGACAATAATCTCATTTAAACAGGGTTTCCTGGTCCATTAATAGAGAGGACACTTAATTTAAATGGATTGGGTAATTCCATAACCAAGCCCGAATGAATGCTCTGTAATAAAAGAACACATTAGTTAAGTCTTCTCTTCAAATATGAATCAAATGCTGTTGATTGCTTTCCTTCATAAACTGGACATGTCAATATCACAGTTTACAGAGAAAACTGCAGGTCATATTCATCCCTCTTTTTTTATATACCAATGAATTAAAAAATACATCGTTATTAGTAAGGTATTTATGCATGGGCACATGGCTTATCAGCAGCCTCTCTGTTTGATTTTGGCTCTGCCATAAACCTTTACACAATGGATTCTGTAGACACTGTCAGCCATTTTGCTTTACAGCTGTAAGCAGCGAGGCGCGCCTGTACCCCTGAAGGTGAACTCAACTTTCCTAAAGGGTTCCATGGTGGATGGGATGGAGCGATATGGCTGTACATTAACGCTTGTCTCGTGATGTCCTGCAGAAGGCATGGCCGTGTTTCCTCAGTGATGGTGAACTGCACCACGCTGTGGGCTGTTGGAACCGGAAGCATCCTTGCCAGCTGTGGTCAAGGGACCAAGGGGAAGATTTATTTGAGAAAAGAGGCAGGGATCCAAGTGGCCGGCCGACTAGATAGCGGCTGGATCCAATGGTGACGATCACAGGAGGAGCCTCCACCAATCAACCCAAACAGCGGGACCTTTTTCCTGAATTTTAATTGGCCGCTGTGTGCTGAGCAGCCTTAGCAGGCGTCAGGCTGGAGGCCATTACATGCAGTGACAGGGTCAGCCCTCACGCTGCTATGGTCCACTCAATCTACACAGAGTTCACACGCGGACATACACACACACACTCAATTTCCTATACTTTGCAAAAATAACGCATGTAATAGGCCCATCATTACTTTCTTATAATTAATGAGCTTGTTAAACACACCGTAAAATGCTGATGTAAGTAACCTCACATTACGAGACACGACCTACTAATAATAAGGCAAAAAGTCTACTGCCTGGTTTAGAGCACTGATGAGAGTCTCTGTATTTCAAAGGCCTCATCAGTGTGTGACCTCACATTGACACCATTTAACCATGCCCACCACCGCTAGATCCACTCCTTTCTTATTTGATAAAGACTTAGCTATTTTATACACATATATATATACATATATATATTAGGGACGTGCAGAGTGGCCACTATTCATATCTGTATTTGTATTTGTTGAAAATGGAAATATATTCGTATTTGATTAAAATTCTTAATTAAGCACGCAAACTCCGCCCCCCCCTCCCCCGAATCCACTCCTGAAGTTGAGCGTGTGAGGGGGGGCAGTAGAAGCAGGGGGAGCGGAGTATCTAAAAGTGAAAGTAAACATCGGTCAGCACGAAAATCCTCCTTGATATTTAACCCATTCACCAAGTGAAGCAGCGTGCAGCCATGAACACGCCGCCTGGGGAGCAGTGTGTGGGGAGCAGTGTGTGGGGAGCAGTGTGTGGGGACAGTTACCTCAGTCAGGCCACCTCAGAGGTGCCTAGCGGTTTTGGGGAACGACCTACGATAGAGGGGCGAGAGCCATAATCACGCGAGCGCGGGTGTTAGGGCGGGGCTTAATTCCCGATTACAAATAGGTTTTAAAGTATTTAGTATTTAGTTTTTGTATTCGGCTCCACCCCTAATTTATATATATACATATGTATATATATATATTTATATATATGCAATTCAGTGACAGTACTAGCACAGAAGTTCTATGACCAACGTTTACACCATGGTGGAAGGAGTGGGAGTCCCTGGTTGGGAGGTTTAAATAGGAGCACTGTTGAATATTCTTCTTACTCTGCACCTCCATGGTGATGGGGAACGATGGTTATAGGTATCCAATTTCAATCAAGATCTCATGCCCTTTCAGTGTGGCACTGTCATGCACATAGCCTATCTATCAACTAGGATTGAGTTGAATTTAATTGAAAATATTTCTCCACCTTCCAGTGAAAACACAGAAAGTGCCTGGCTTGTTTGAAATAGGACTAGTAATTGTGGGATAAAATTTAAGCTTTTCGTTTACACAGCTCTCAGCTCAGAAGGAAAGTAAAGGATGGAAAGTGGTTCGCTGGCTCAGGAAGGCCTACATCATACAGAAATAAAGCTACCATTAGTTTTATAGTTCAGAACAAAAAGTAATTCTAAATTGATTGACAATAAAGATTGAAGGGAATGTTTCCGATGAACCATCCGCCAAAGAAGCCAAGTACGTTTAACCTTTCGTCTATCTATTATACCTTGAAGGCAGACCATACAGTACTGTAGCCTAATTAGCAATTATTTTTGTCTCTTCTGATTGTGGGGTTGTTTTTTGAAAAGGGCAGACATGACAGTCACATTATGGTTTATTGAATCAGATTTTGGTTAGATGACACAAAGGAGACCATGAAATGTCAGGCCTAGCATTACTTCATCTTCCACATTATTTAGTTTCATATTCATATTTGGTTTAACAAAGGCTAATATATTAACAACAACTTTTATTTTGACAAATTATTTTAAAACAAGTTGACTTGGAACATAGCTAATTAATTATTACACACATTACCAAAAATATTTAATATTTCAGACATAGTGAAAGCAAATGTGGTCAATATACAGAACAACCCAGACAGAAGTGATGTTATAAGGGGATAAACACATTACTAACTGGTGTTCTTGTCTTTACAGATAAGTGTGTGGACCATATAGAATAATTCTATATATTAATTAGATTAGGTTCTCCTGTAGAGATTTTCAGGGAGTTTAATGTTTATACAAATGCATGAGCAGAAGTAACTTTGTCACAACGTCTAGCACATAGAAAGGGGCAATATTTAGATTCTATATTATATTAGATATTATATATTAGATTCCAAAATAAATAACCAATATATTCCAAAATACTGAATATTTGCATGTTTAATTAACTAAGAGAGTTAGAAGAGGTCGCGGGGTCGCCCTGTTTCAGGCACTCATGATTTGGTCCATGTGTGTAAGAGTTTAAGAGTTATAATCTGTTCCAACTTTCCTGACATGACTTGTCATGAATCTCAGTGTGTATATAGTGTAACAGTATCCCTAACGCAGTATTGATTTACAGACTCCAGCAGTGTCTGGCGGTCCCAGATGTAGGAGAGAGTGTACAGGACACATGTAAGGTATAAATAACTTCAGTACAACATTACAAACACAACTGTTAGAACACTTTACTGTGATACATGCTGGAACTTTTCATTTGAATGATTTTTGGCTATATTTTCCACTGCTACTTTGCTATGTGTTGCAGTATTGTAATGCCAGAGTTTTGCCTCGTTGCGTAACCCAAGGTTTCTGTTTGACTGCAGAAAGGATCATCCGAGTTTCTTTCTTATCGGCTGCTTCTTTCTTGAAGCAAAGCTCAGCCAGACGAGTGATGTTCATGAGATTAGCAGCAGGCCAGTATGGAAATCCTCTGCTGATTAGATGCCCTTCAGCCCAGACATCTACTAGGCTTCTGACGATTAAAGGAATTCTTTTACTGTTGTCAGCACCTCAGCTTTCCC
Source organism: Ladigesia roloffi (assembly GCA_037577295.1). Taxonomy (NCBI): domain Eukaryota; kingdom Metazoa; phylum Chordata; class Actinopteri; order Characiformes; family Alestidae; genus Ladigesia; species Ladigesia roloffi. Next base: position 8,691 of record JBBKCR010185259.1, on the reverse strand, counting down.
CCCTACCCTAGTTAAATTCCGTGTGAAGGCTCAAGGCTGCCTGAAGTCTTATCGGAACACAATCCCAGTCCCCGGTCCTTTCACTTGTCTTGTATACTAAGTGTTATCCACGATAAAAGCTGTATTCTGCATTCAAGACTAAATAAAGAACTTTATCAAATGAAAATCCCAAGGTAGAGGCATTGTTGGGCTGTTACAAGTCTGTATTCATCTTATTCACCTACGGTGTGCACTGGCACCACAAGCATGGGGATTCAGGCTGGCTCAAAAGGTATTCATCACATCCCTGCTAGAATTTATGCTTACCTTTATGTAGGAGTTGGATTGCTATTGATAGTGGTGGAAAGCGGTGATGGAGAAACTGAGCTCAATGGAAAAGAGGACCGCTGAGAGGTGGCTGATTTGATGCCTAAATATAGGACTCTTGTCTTGGCACATTTTTCATGTAGGCACTCTGACAATGTGAGAATTGACTCATTTCATTTAAACCTGCTCTGTTCTTTCTTTATTTCTTTATTTTTTTACATCTCAGGGGTGAAGAGAATGCATGCTGTCGACATGTTTCCTCCTCCCCTCTCTGAGCTTGATTAAAGGACTCATAGTTTCTGGTGTGTAATACCTACAGATGTAAGTCTGCAGAGGTAGCATTAAGCAGAATGTGAGCAAGATTAAGTAGCCTTGGCCGCTGCCGTGCCGTACATCTTAATAGAATGGTTTCATGGTATTTGCCTTCGTCTAAGCTCTGCAGTCCACTAGTGACTCTGCTCTTGCTCACAGCAGCAGGGGGCTTTAGAAATCAGTGGCTAGTTTATTGTCTTAAACTCGTTGTAAATAGTCAAAAGGCTTTTTTATACTCATGATGCTTTTCCATGGTAAGCACAGTAATATTGTAAAAGTTAAGGCTTTTTCTTTATTGCCTAGACCTAGAAATTGAGATGGATGCCATCTTGGAGCAACTAACACCTGCCGAAGCTACGTGGGAAGTTTTTTCAGATCTTTTGAGTTCTTCTAGAGCTAAAGAGAAGTCATAGGAAGGAAAAAAAGAGGTTAATTTTCTATCCGCATCCAGAGACTTTGAGCCAACTGATTAGTTCTGTACTGGGGATAGTTAGCATGCAGAGAGAAGGAGGTAAAGCATGATATCATCACTTAATACCTGTTAAATCCACTCGCTGTTGCGTATGTTCCGACATAGTGTCAATACTGAGGGGCGCTGCGGTTCCAGTACTGGCAGTAAAATAGAATAATGAACCATGCATGGGCTGGCCAATCGCTGGTTACTTCCCTGTGTTTTCTCTCTAGGAATGTACAGCAGTAATGGAAAGTATTAGCGTGATATTTATTAATGGTCAATACCCTCATCATCACAAGTTAAATATAAATAAAATATGAATTAATACATTTCAGATTCCTAACCATACAATCAAATAACATTTAACAGCCTTAACATTCAAATATCATTTGACTTAAAATAAAGAAATTGAATGAAATGATAAATATAAGAATATTACTGCAATATTGCACATAGTTTGAACTTCAAACTAATTCATCTAATTCACTGAAATGATTAGGTAACTGAAAATAAACAACCAATATGTCATTTCTCCAAACAATTTTTAATTTAACCAAATTACTATGGTACTGTATAAGTAATTTACCCCAAGTTACTGTTCAGTCCTGCTTTCCTAGCACATTAGATTGAGATGTTAAAAAAAATTGCTGATTTTTCAGCATCTGCAGGCAGCAAAGATAAACGTCAACACCACTGTGAAATTTTAAACGCAGACCCCGGAAAGGTCACAGCATCGTGTGAGATTAGCAGCGATAGAAAGGTCACAGAAAGCCCACTTTTCCTCCAGATAAGAGGGGCATTATAGAACATCTTTCTCTCAATTAACATGCACAGTAATGAAGAATGTCTCCCTTTTGTTCTGCCTTCATGTCTGTGGGCTTTAGTGTGAGCTGGTACTATGTGCTGCCTGAGAAAAGTCATTAGAATTGAACACAAATGTTTTTACCATGACTGCTTGGTAATTGGCTTGTGACAGATGTCAAGGTGATGCATGTGTGTCAATGAAAAAAAAGCAGATATTTAGATGTGGCCATGATAGATGACGACTAAATAACACTGGAGTACACAACATGAACTCTTAGTCTACTAGCAGCTCTTAATTTTACATCTCGACTAATTAGGATGTTTGGCTTGTTTTCTAATGGATGACAAAACATTAATGGATAAGAGAGCCTGCTGTAAATGTAATGTAAATGTAGGTATGGCAGTGGTGTTAAAGAGAATCTGAAGATGTCTATGTGGACTGAATCTGTAGTTGCTGATGCCTTGCCACATGTGCTCTGGTTCCGCATGTCTCTTATGTCTTGGAAGTAGCTGTGTTTTTTTCTTTGCATGTGTGCGCTTCGTTGCTCTGATGGCTCAGAACAGGCTGGCCCTCGGTCAGTGGCTGGGTGATTTCTGATTTGCAGCAGGGTCTGACACTGTTGTTCTGGTTTGGGTTTCTCTTAAATGGCCTAAATCTTAAATAGACTGTCTAAAATACCAATACTTTCTATCACTTCAACATGAGTGAGTGATCACATGTTATGATTTTCACATTTCTACAGTGGTGAATTCAATTTTCTTGTCCCATAGTGAATGTATAGATTAGAGGATCAACAATACTTTGTGATATGACAATATTTACATAGGATATCAAGCTCTTCTATTTCAAGAGAGTGAATACATTTTTTTTTTCATGAAAACGGGACTAAGTGATCAGCGACAAAGTACACAGTGTTCCAATAAATATCATTTTTTCTGTTTGACCTTCAAGGTTGTCCTGGCAAATCCTATTAGAGTTTCTTTTGTAGGACAGTCACCTTTGACACAGCTTCCCTCCATTTCATCACCCTCTAAAAGCCACTGACAAAAAAATAATCACGCGCCAACGAATAACACAGTGGCCAGCAGTCCCATAACAGCGTTTGAACTGGTTCGAGGGAGCAGCACTTCACTCACAGCTCTGAATAAAGGAACACTGTTACGTTTACATGAACACAGCCCGTCACTTCTCCGCCAGAGGCTCCTCTGACCAGCGGCTAGTGCGGCCTGAATGCTAGCCGGCCCACTGGCTTTAGCGTTGGTCTGCAGCAGCAGAGACCGATGAAGAGGCTGGTATTGAGGTATGGACTACTACATATCTCCTGGTTACTCTGTCAGCAGCATCACTCTTACACCCCTCAGCGCTTCTCCCCAGTCGATTCCCTTTACCTGCTCACTGCTGAACGCGCTCTTTCACCCCCTGTAATTAAGGGCTCTTGCTTCAATCCACCATTTACTGCTTGTAAATTCACCGAGCTGTCCCGAGAACTCACACAGTGTTCCAGGCAAACAAGACAGCGTGGATTTCTCTTCTTGCGGGCCCTTAATCCCACTTTTACGCATAAACTGGGAACCCTAATCTCTGGAATGCGGTATCTGTAGCCCGGATGATGGAGATATAAAGAGAGTTAGGAGGTGGTCTGGAGTTTGCTGTTTCGTTGTTTTCAGCTCATCCAAGAAGCATCTGGTAGACTTGGCTCGGTGTGTCCATTGGCATGATGGATGTCAGGAAGGCTGTTCACAGTGCCTGTGGCAGACTGGTCCAAAGCTGATGAAATGCGTATCTGGGAGACAGTCCACCGAGCGAAAACTCTAAATGCATTGAAGAGATGCCAGTGTGTCAGTGAAGCCCCCACTCCCCTCCCACACTGCAGCGGTACTGACGCTTCACAGGAATACATAATGTGTCAGAATCTGAGAAATAATACTCATATCATTTAATGAACCTTTCTTTTGTTTTTAATGAGTTTTTCCCATTGTGCTTTGTGGTCTTTATACACTAAACTCCAGGGCTCTTGTGTATACACTACAAAGGAGATACATGATCTGGAGAGTGCTAGGAACTGCGAAAGAAAGTCCACTAATTAGGTTCTAACCGGTCTTATAAAATTGTGGTGGTGATGCAAAGTGGAGAAAGCCATGGTGCTAGAGCTCAGGACCCTTGTGTTGGAATATGTGTAACATATATTTTGTGCTAAGAGAGCGATGGGCATGGAGAGAATAGGTGAATAATGATCATCCCTCTTCAAACTGCAAGTCAGAAACTATTTGAGGCAGTTGGGCTGTGTCAGCAGTCCTGCCTCTAAAGCGGTCCCTAATGATGCTGCTGTATTAGTCCCAGTGCCAGAGTCACCTGCCAGCTTCCTGTCACCGTGGGAAACGGGTTTGTCCATAAGATTTTACAAACACAGGAGTCCCTGAATTAGCATCGCTTTATTTTCTGAATTATTTGATAGTAACTCAATATTACCCAAAAACATATTTATAATGTTAAGAAAATATTATTATGCTTTAAAATGCATGAGTATGTGTGTGTGTGTGTGTGTGTGTGTATGTGTGTGTGTGTGTGTGTGTGTGTGTGTGTGTGTGTGTGTGTTTGTGTGTGTTTGTCTGTTAGCCAAGTAACAAAATCAAGCAGCAGCTAAAGGTTTAAACCAACTGAAAAAATAACTCAAATTCATATCCTGCTCTAATAATTGCCTAATCTTACAACTAATGGAAATAGTGTAATATAATCTAAATGAATTATAATGGAAATATAAGTGTGCTAAACTAATTGGTCAGGTGAATGTCATATTGTGACGCCTAATACATACTATATTCTATATTATTGAATACAATTAATGATAAGTGATTCTTCCAGAATCAAGTTGAATTGCCACCTTCAAATCCATCATTGATGCACAGGTACAATTTTACATCATATTACATACATAACATCCCTTTTTTGTCCATAATGTGAAATGACATTTTCTCTGTGGAAACGTGTCAGATGGGCTGGAGTGGGGAGGGTGAGGACATGGCCTTAAGTCTTTAAAAGGCTTTAATCCTAATCCATAATCCCTGCTTGCATCTGTAATCTAACAGTGGCAGGTACTGTTTGTCATGTGTGATCAAAGTCTGATATTACTCTCTCCAGTAGGTTGGAGGGATTTGCAGCTTTAAACTGATTACTTTTTTGAGGTGGAAGAGAGAGTAAAGGATCAGAATAAATGAGTGTGTTGTTTAAATGAGCTGGTTAAAGACCTCCTGCTTCCACAGGAGACTACAACTATCGGAACAGGATAATCCTTATTGTGTACACGCACTAGTCTGCATGCAAGGCAACACAAATGCATACACACACACACACACACACAAATACATGTACAGAATAGTGTTGAGATAATGACAACAGTGATTTAAGGTTACCAGGTGATTTCAAAACCTAATTTACTTTATTCACAAACCACAAGTTAATAATGTTTGTACATTGTTGCCAAATCATTGTTAATAATTACAGCTTTGAGTCATCTACTATAAAAGTGTAGCTCCATTTTGGTCCATTCTTTATCTTCTGTCTCCCAGTGTTTTGAAGGCTCCTCTCGGCGAGAGATGTCAAAATTTCAAAAGTCTGGAGACTGGCTAAATCATGCAAACATCTTCACCTGCTTTAGAAGGTTTTTGCTGTAGGTTTGGCATCAGTGTCTTGGTGAAATATTCATCTCTACCCAGATTGAACTTCTTGGCTACAAAAAATAAATTCTAACATTTCCAGTTCCGCATTTCCTTTAATAGCTCCTAATGCCACAGTATTGTTTGCTGAAAAGGTATCACATACCCCAAATTTGTCTGCAAGCTTTTGTGCTCATTTTAGGCACTCATCTATTTCCTTTTTTCCAAGGAGATTTGTGTGGGGTGTAGGAACAGAGAGTATTGCTCTGCAGTACTTTGCTTTCTCTTTGTAGCTGTTGTTTCTGCTGCTTTCAGTAAGCCATCCAACACTTTTTGAGTTACAGCAAGCTTCTCTCTTACTTTCCCTACCACTGGTCTGAGCAAACTCTCAAATGGTGCACCTGTGCTGATTAGCTGAGGCTTCATTAACTTTCTTTTTGCATGTCATCAATCCTGAGAGGGATGTTTAGAGTCTTTGCTTTGGCAAACGTTGCTTAACACTATTTCCCCTGAGAAGTGTAGGAACCTCTTGCATCTGTAACACACTTGCTGCTTGTGTGATGTTTCATATATATTAAATACCAAACAAAGCAAAAGTGCCTGAATATTAGTTTCCCTCACTACATGTGCTGTTTTGTATTATGAAATGTGTTGTAAATTGGGATCAGATGACTTGAACTGAGTTGAGTTATTTGTTAGTGAGGAGTTTAGGGGGCAACCTACATGTTAGTGGCGGCCAGGAGAGGGTGCTGTAGTGTGCCAGAGCAGCTTGGAGCAGGCGGATTTACACTGGCACACACTGGCACAGAGAGAGAATACAGAGGACCATCACACACACACACACACCTAAGCAACACCACCAAGATACACATATCAATTAAACTATGGTTCATGACCAACTATTGTATATTCCACAATAGTATATTACAGGCACTATTATTTGGTTTCTGAATGAACTTTAAGCTTAAAAATAATATTCATGTTTTCTAATTCATCACTCTTTTCACTAATTTCATTCCTACCTTTCTAAATACATCCAGTAACTGGTGGTATTAATGGTGAGCTGCTCATGTGCCCTATGTTTCTATAGAGGCCTACTGAAAGGGATTTTAGGCATCTTTGCTCTTTTAGCTTCAATGGCTGTGTGAAAAGTGGTGCAGTTTTTATGAGGAAAGATGATGTGGATGCTATCATTTTCCACTATCCAAGAAACTACACATATAATGCCACTCCATTGCCAGAGTAAACAAAAATACTCAAGTGTCCAAGTTATTTAGGCTGTATTTGTGAAAAAGTATGATACATTGTCCCTGTATGTCTTCTTCAAAATCTTTGCCAGTGTGTTTGTGTGTGACAGAGAGAGAGAGAGAGAGAGAGAGAGAGAGAAAGCAAGGGGTGAAGGGAGGGAGACAGAGAGTGAGACATGGCACAAGAAAGTAACACATGTGTAAAGATGAATTTCAGTGACCCTTAAAGTGGAGCACTGCACAAGGCTTACCCTCAGACCCCTGCTCATCACTCATGTCTGTGTGTGTGTGTGTGTGTGTGTGTGTGTGTGTGTGTGTGTGTGTGTGTGTGTGTGTGTGTGTGTGTGTGTGTGAGAGTGGATGTAATTGATGCTCCCTCTGTCCTGGTGCAGCTGTCAGGGTGCGGCATATGCTAGTAAGGTGCTGTGAGATTAATAATTACTGCTGCTGCTCCTGCTCACTATACTAGAAAGGGCTATTACAAAGGAGAACCCCCTCCAATCTCTGTCATTCTCTTTCTCTTTTTTTCTCTCTATAGCTATCCCATACATGTACAAACATGAAGACAAATGAGCACTATTTCCTTGTCACTTCGCATTTAAAAGACATGTATTATGGAAATCTAAATTCCCATCTGTTTGTTCTTTTTTAGAATAAAATAAAAACACACTGCTGACTAGCCTCTCACTATAACCCATGTGTGGAAACAACATCACTATATTTGCATGTATCTCTCTATTCAGCCTTTAGCAATTTAGGCCTGTCAGTTCACATTACAGATATAAAAAATATAAGGAGAAGCGATAAATCATGTTTCAGCTTGAACTGCCTTTTTAATAAACAACAATATTAAGTGGTCAATCAAAACAAATGTCATTTAAAAAAAACAGACTGGTATCAAACCCAGCCTGTTTAATGCTAAGGGCCAAGGAGAGGTCATGGATAAATAAAATCATTCGTTTTTTGAAGACTAATATGAATTTATTAGATAAAGTATCATTTGTTTCAATTATTCTTACATTGATAACACTTTTATCCTCTTGTCATGTTAGCGGTCATGCACTCAAACCTTTCAGATGTTTAAATCCCCCCTTTTGGCTTTTATGGTAAAGTGTATTCGACATAATTGTTTAGTCCTTCTAATGTAATTACCTCAAGTCCTTGTTGTCACAGATAATTACATTATGAACACATGCAAACCTAATTAATCCCTCTTTCTGGAGCATAGAACTGTATAGGTCTCACGGGTTATGTGGGTGTGTGTGTGTGTGTGCATACATAGGACTGCAGCATAAGTTGTTTGTTATTCATTATCCCAATATTGCTCTTTGTCAGCTGGTGTTGAAGAATCAGGGTGTTCATATGCCTGAATAAAGTTAAGCGGTTATTAATCATGTGACATGAAGATTCATCATCCGTGTGTCCTCATTGCACAGAAAGGCATGTAGCAGCTGCACTTTGCTGTTTTGCCCTTTTAGCGTTGCTCTTACTAAAGGTACAGGAGTGGATTTGGGGGGGTTGTGGTGTCCGCGGGGTGGGGGTAGGGGTGGGGGTGGGGATAGGAATGGGGATGGGGGTGTTTTGAGGAAACCCTACAAGCTCAGCCTTTGTGTAAGAGTGGGGGTTAACTCAGACTTAAAGGATGCTCATGAATCTTTTTCATTGCTCACTACTCCATGCGTGTGTGTGTGGCTGTGTGTGTGCCTGCCAGGGGGTGGCTGTGCATTACACTGAGTGTCTGAAGACTTGATTGGCAGGTCCCTGGAGGGATCTTTTTTTGATGGGACACCCTGCTGATAAACATGTATTTACATTGAGAGAGAGAGAGAGAGAGAGAGAGAGAGAGAAAAGGAGAATGAGCACATAGATAGATAGATAGATAGATAGATAGATAGATAGATAGATAGATAGATA
>JBBKCR010185241.1:0-14058 GCA_037577295.1 Ladigesia roloffi | reverse complement strand
AGAATAAGTATCACTGTACTTGATAAGCTGTGGTGAGCTGAAGCGAATGCCTAAACTATGCCAGCTATATTTTATTTATTATTTTTTATTATTATTATATTATTTAACATTTTATTACATAGTAACAATCACAGCATATTTTAAGCTTTTACTGGAGAAATTGTTTGTTGGCTGAAGAAAGACTATAGAATATATAGAGGAGGGATAAGTATCACCTTCATTAAAACTCAAGTATTCAAATAGTTTTGGTCAGCCTTATGCTTGAACATTTGTAATTGTCTTCCCTATTGTCTCCTGCATCTATTCAGCACTGTTTGCAGTTTTTTAGTTTTAAGAGATGATAAATACCCTATATAGACATTTTATCTATCCAAAGCAATTTTCATTCCCTAACTACAGGGGACAGTTTCCCTGGAGCAACATCAGTGGTCATCTTAATGCTATTTTTGTCCATGTAGTGAAATTACTTATTGTCACATGCTACTTATTGTCACATGCGGGGAGAACCTGATCAGGAAAGAGGCGCAGGTTCCTATTTTCATTGCCTTTTACTGAAATCAAAAACAAACAAGGGCAAAAACAAAGACAAAACTTCTGTTAACCATGAGGGTGGACACCCGTAAGACAGCCGAAACACTCTTTATAGAAAATATGCTCAAACCAAAGGCCAGTCAAACCCCATCACAATTATTCCTAAATCCCCGGCCAGCTTAGAACGCGACCAAGGAAAATATCACCAGTGTCACAATAAGAGTCTCCATTTGTCTTATCTAATGGCGAACTCTAGCAGCTTCTGACCGGGGACATTTCACTTATTTGCTCAACTTCTTATTGCCTGTCAATTCCAAAATCTAACACCAATTTTCCTCACCTCACTCACACAGTGGCTATTTTGTCTGTTATCAGTTATACACAAGCTAGGGACAGTGTATTTAATTAGTTCTGGAAAAGTGAAGCAAATTATATCTGTGTTTCTCTCTTTCTTTCTCTTTCTGTGTATTTCTTGTTTTCTAACTCTGCTGTCTATTCCAGGAGTTTAATTTAACCTGTCCATGCTGAGTGTGATGTAACAAACAAAACAGCCACTGGCAAGATGTGAATAAGCCTGTTAATGTTTTTTCTCTAACATAATAAACTGTTAGTAGTGTTCTTCAATAAGCATTTTGTCCAGTGATGGTTTTGCTTGCAGCTCTTCAAAAAGATACAGTGCTGCACCAGACTCCTCCTCTTTAAAAGGGGCATATTAACCCTATTTTCACCACACATGAAAATGTCAAAAAACAGAGGCGCTATCCAACCCTACATGTTCGACCCCGAGTCGGATCCAAAGCAAAATGAACACAACACTTGCCTTTGCCTGTAGACGTAGCACTTGTTGTCTTATGAATGCTTGAAAAACCAGCAGACATAAATGGCAGATCTTAAACGAATCTAGTGGGTGGGGGTTTGAAAGGCGAGGGGCAGTTCTATTCAAATTTCCTTATCCTGACATCTGGATAAGGGAACAATCCAAACAGCTCAAAGAATCATATGATTTCTGACTCCAAAATATTTCAACTGACTCACAGAAAGTGTTTATAGGAGCTTTAGAGACCCAAATGGAAATACCAAAGGAAGCAAAAGTGAGGTTTGCATGAAATGTCTCCTTTAATTAAATTGAAAACAGTATTAATGATCTTCATAACAAGAAAAGATTTGCAAAACCCCTTAACCCTACTATGTGAATGAAATAATTCATAATAAAGTATTGCTTCAACATGGGGAAATGCTGTCATCATGATTAGCATGACTTAAATTTGTTTCCATCCGTTATGTATGGAAAGAAAAGTTCAAGCAGAAAATAAGCCTCTGCAGTTAGATAGGGTCATGCATTAAAGTGGATTACGAGATTATAGCCCTTTGTCCTCAACTTCATGAAGGCTAAGGAATTTAGATTCATTCTGGGACTAATCTTTGACTAAATTACGCTGGGGATGAGCACTCTTGAATAAAAATACTGTTTTCAGGCTATGGTCAGGTCAAGTTGGAAGTAATTTGCCAAAGCAAAAGCAAAAGCCCATTTAAATGCACAAGCACATTCCAATTACAGAAACCGAGGCCCATTCAAATAACAAATGCTGGAGCACATTCAAATGTGCATAAGAATGACAAGCATTATGTTTTTGTATCAAGAGATAATCAAAAGGTCTTCTGTTTCCTTGACTCTTTGTACCTAGATGCAAATCCACTCCATTTCTCATTTTTTATTGTTTGCTAGTTTCTGTGTATGTGTTGATTTAAATGGCAGAAAGCAAACAAGGAGAGTGTGGATGCACTTTATTTACTCATGTCTCTACACTCCGAAATGAAAAAAAGTGGGAAATGGAGTTACTGTAGATGTGTTTGGTTTAAAAAGATGGGAATAGATGTTCCACTGCACCTTTGAGTGCTGAATAAAATCAACAGTGCTTGGAATTGACTCCATTCAAATGTGAATATCCATTTCACATGAATAAAATATATCACACCAGTAAAAAAAATGCCAAAGAAATAACCCGAAAAACAATCTTTTGGGTTGGTGATGTGTTTGCTTACTGTGGAAATGGCATTCATGTTTGAATGAAGTCAATTCAATTAAATGCAGTGAGAGAAGGAAGATAACAGCTAAAATAAAATTCTTCAGTATTCAGAGGATGCAGAAAAACATGAGAAACATGGCTGGTGGGGGACAAAGGCAGACGAACAGGGGGTGGTGGGGTATCTGAGTACAGACCCTCATCTCTGGAAGAGGGTAGCGAGAGGGAGGTGCAAGAAAAGTAAGAAAGAATTGCAACGGAGTGCAGATGGGGGGAGCGGGGTGAAGAGAAGAGAAACAGATGCAAAGAGAGGAGGTGTGTATTAATAGTAGGGTTTGATTAGTTTGGAGTTAGTTCTGAAAGTGATCCGTTTGGCCTGGCCCGGGCACTGGGTCCCCACTTTTTGCTCCTAAAATAGTTGCAAGGGGCACTATAAAAACTGACAGAGTGCAAACAGTCTCTGTTATCTTCTACCAGACAACCCTTCCCCTCCATCTCTGTCTATCTCTTCCTCTTTTTCTCTCTTTCCCTCTCTCCTCTTCCCCATCACTCCAGGACTCAGGTAAGAATTGCTAGGGCATGTCATCTTTATAGGAATATTTGTATATTTGTGTCTTGTGTATTGGATATTTGTATAAATGTTCTTTTCAAATAAGATAATGTAAACAGCTTGAATTGCTACTTTGCTATTGATTCACTGTTTTCTACACAGGACAGAGCAAATGATCAGATTGTGAATAAAATATTAATTATACTAATATTGTTCTGGTAGGGACCCTATACAGAAGACCACAAACTGAGACAATTACAGTTTTAAAACTGTTTATCAGTGCACTCTTTTTAGAATAAACATGTATCAATAAATAGCATAATGGATGCTGCTATTTTCATTGAACCATTTCCAAACCTGTCTTCAAGGAAGCCCAGTATTATTTGTAGATATTCTCCAATGCATAGCTCAGCTGTTGAGTGCTCTGCTAAAAGAATTATACAAATACCTGCAATGGCAAAAAAAAAATCTATCTTTCTCTTCAAGCCAGCTCACAAGATGTATCTTGTCTTGGTATACTTTAACAATTTTTACCTTTATTTGTGTTTGTTCTGATGCTGTATAGCATTCTTACAGGCAAAAGCAATTTGCAAATGCAATTATTAGACATTGGAAAGTTGTTGCGTGAACAACTGTAAATGAATGTCATATAAATCAAATTTCATTTCTAACATACTGTTAGCTGGTTGCATGGTGATGGCACAGTCAAAGTCTAGGCTGTCCCACAAGTTTAAGCTCATTCGCTGTCACAGTATAATTTTATAAGGTGGCTTTTTATAGGTCAGTAGCGATAAATGCTAATATGATATTCTAGCTAATAAAGTTACTCAAATGGCAAACATACTTTGGAAAAACATTTGACTGGAAGTGTGTGTGTGTGTGTGTGTGTGTGTATAGTTGTATGTTTCCACATCTGCACTACTGCCAGGAAGTCCAGGTGAATTAATTATACAGATGTGGCAGAGGATGATCTGCTAGGAAATGCTAGAGTATTCTATAAGCCTGCGCCTCCCAACCATTTCTGTACCACAACATTTTCACGGACCGATACAGATACAACAAAAAAATGTTTTTTTACAAATTTTTGGTAGCTTGTGGGCTAAACTTTGGATGTACCTTTTGAGTGACTGAGATGAGTGTTTTGTATTTTTTGTTTGTTTGTTTTTTTTTTTTTTTTCAAAAGAAAGGGTCTTTCAGACACTGATAAAATATTTTTCATTTTGTCTATCTGTGCTGCCCGTTACCAAATGTCTCATGGTCCACGACCAAGTGTTCGGGGACCTCTGCGTCAAGCCATGTTTAGTGATTTAATTGCTCCGGTGTTTTTAAAATAACTTTTAGTGCGAGTATTTAAATGTTTCTTCTATATGATTTTTGTAGTGTGTATTAATGTTTCTGCTCTCTCTGTTTTAACATGATTATTATATAGAGAGCAATTGTGTAAATCATATTTGAATCAAGAATAGATTAGATCCTTGTCAGATACAGGGAAGAAGTAGAAGAAACCTAAGTGAAGTTTAAAGCAGGATGTTATAAATCAGGAGCTTGTCTATAGATCTGGACTGATGTGGGCATTGCAGGCTGTTTCGTGTGCGTAGCCGCAGTGTGACAGGCTGATAGTCTGCTGCGGCTTTGCTGAATTCAAACAAGCATTCTGCACTGGTCTGGGAAACTGGCCTCTTTCATGGCAGTCTATTTACCAAGCCTATTATCTCATAACCGTGAAGTATGATGTGATGTGTGACTTTTATGGCACTTATTAATAATCACTTTACTCTCTCTGTCTTCCTCTCCATCTGTCTTTCTCTATCTCTCTTGTGCTCCTTCACTCACATTACTCATCAGTAAAAGGAAGAGAATGTGCTCTTAGACCTGCTCTTTGCTCTCTGAATGTGTGTGTGTGTGTGTGTGTTTGTGTGTGTGTGTGCGTTTGTTTATCAGGTAACGGTTTGCGTAGCTGCCATTCTACTTATTCCTTCTTCTTTATGGAAGAAAGGATGGCAGACACTCATTTAATAAAGCTACTTTGAAGAAATTGTGTTACTATAACATTTCTAACACAGTCAACTGAGTTTTTTTCAGTGCATTTCTGAATTTTTGCAGCGATTAAGCCTACACGGCATCGTTCAGTCTTCTTGCTCTTTGGACTGGATGGCATCCAATTTTACCTGGTAATGATAAACAAACAGGAAATTCCAAGCTGAATCAATAGTGTAATGGTTTGCCTAAGGCAGAGTCCTGGTTAAAGCTAATGATCTGGAGAGTAAAGTGATAATAGCCATATGAAATGTATTTCTGTCAGCGTGACTGCAAGATTATAGAGTCAATGGCTCGTCTGTGACCAGGTGTTGGGGCTGTGGTGATTAGGCCTGGTGGAGCTGAGCTGTTGAAATGCAGTAGAGAGCTCGTGAACTGCTTGTTGCAAAAGCCTATTAACCAAAGAGATGGCTTTTGAATATAGCAGAGTGAACCAAAGCAGACATTAAGAACAAGAAAACCATCTCTAAACTAGTCTGCCTGTAAACGCTGATTACATCTGGTTACAGCTCTGCTGCTAACCTTTAAAATTCTCCTTTTCCCATTTTTAGAGCCATTTAAGGAATAATAAGGATGTGTCCTGAGGAAAGTCTTGTGTCAGTAGCATGCTCACTGCAACAGGAAAGAATCTTGTGTGCGTGGAAACACACACACATACACACACAGTTTTGAACCAAGTGTATGTCAGCTATATTTCAAAGTTGGAATTCACACACACAGTCACGTCTTCTACACCCTTCAAGGCCAAGGGGAAATATCAACACCCACACACTTTCACATGTAAGCATGCATATACACACACAAACACACACACACACACAAACACACACAACCTTCTTCAACATTACACTTTAGGCTTGCAATAACAGGATTGGGTTTCTTAAGACGTAAGAAAAAATTCTCCACTGATCTTTCCCTCACCTTTCGCTCGCCAACTCTATTCTATAACCTCCTATCATACACACACACACACACACACACACACACTCACACACCACAAGCAGCTGTTTCTGTGCACCTTACTGGACCCCAGGTTCTGCTCAGTTGTCTGGGATGTGAGGCTTGATTCTCATTTTAGATCTGAACATGTTTTTTTCAGGCTCTCGGCACTAAATCTTTCCTAAATTCATTCAACTATATATTTAGGGTTAGCGCTAACTTATTACTACTGTGCATTATTCACTATTTGGAGAGTATTTGTTTAATATTGTGAACTAAAGATTTAGATCATGAAAAAGATTAGATAAGATTAAATATGCAGCTGTTTCATGATATATAAACAGTTACCCAGGGCCTCTAAATCTCAGCGAGCTCCACTACTACCCTTTCTTTACCGCTAATGACTTCATTTGTAGAAAATTAAGAAAAGAAAATGCACATGCCAATTCAACATATAATTAATTTGTAATGGTTTGGTAATATAGTTCTCAGATTGTTTTATATTATGACTAGGAGTAGCCTGGAAGGCTGTCTATGTAGGATAATGTATTGGCACTTAGTGTTGAGAAGTGACTCTGAGAATATAGACAGCATGCTTTTACAAGCTAAACAATTTCAGAATATCAGAAAAATTGTATGTAATTTATTGCATATGATCCAATATAACACTTCAAAACCCTTGCCACTTTCAGCTGAATTCATTGCGATACAGTGCTATACGCCCAGAAAATAGTAGAAATGTTAGTGTAGCCTTACATACAAGGTCTTAGGGTTTAAGAGATTAAACCTGAGTATGTCAGCATGCCGTAGGAGCATCTTATCTTTAGAGCTGATCCTAGTATTGACAAGAGCTTATTCATCTGCAAAGAGAGTGAGATCATGTTGGGACACTTGAACTGAGGCCATTCTGAGGTCAGCTTATGCTTTAATGCATCGTCCTTCACCCGACCACAGGGCAGTAGTGTGAAACGGCAGCTGAATCGGAAACTGCAAGGTGTACAGTGCTCTAAGCACCTGGGGATCACCTGCCAAAAACACACGGACAACAATATTCAGCTCTTTGTGCATATCCGCCCTGCGATTCTGCAACAAAACTGCTGCAAAGGCCTTTCCAAAGATCAAAAGGTCATGGCAGTAAGGTGACATTCTTCTGACCTATTTGCACCTCTGATGTTGACTCCTCCTCCCTGACCCCTTCCTCAGGTTTCTTTTACAAGAGGGCTTGGAGTGGAACCACAGGACATGTAAGCCAAGCAACAGACGGCTATATAACCTAACACTGACACAATATCATCATAGCACTGCTCTTTAATCCCCACTGCCAATCATAAACCTTCCTAAACCTTTCCTCATAAACTCCCTCACCCCCTCAGCCCATCTCAAGGTGAATGTGGAGTTTCTACTACCACTTCCACCCCAATCAGGGCCTGTGGGGCATTTCTCTCAGCCCTTACTGAGGAGAGCTTAAGGGGAAGAAGGAAGGAAATAAAGGCAAAAATTCTATCTGTCTGATTCTATCTACAGCACTGAGCTAAAGGCTTAGGCCACCTGAGAAAATGATACATATTAAATGGATAATTAAAATCTCTCAAATCTGATTGGCTCAGTCACTGTCAGAGACTTTGTAACTACTTGAGATGTGTGACCAGCTGAATTCTGAAGTAATACACCTCGTGATCTTTGGATGAAAAGTTGTTTGCTAACTGTTCATTGTCATCTTTAGACAAACTAAAATGGCTCTGATATTTATTGAAGACTGTTGTATAGAATATTGGATATTGTCACAGCTTTCTAAAGCAATAAACCACTACAAATTGCCTCCAACTGTTATTAACATTACCATTTTAATATGTTAAGTGCTGTTATTTGTGTTAGCTTAATGTGCAGCTAAACTTCTCCTTTAGGGAGCTTACTATGTACATTTGAAATCCAAGATCAGCTTCAGCAAATCGTTTACTTTACTTAGATGAAACAACACTCATAGTCTCACAGTGAGTAGGTCCCATGTTTGATTCCTGGCTGGGGTCTTTCTGTATGGAGTCTGCGCTAAGAACTGTTTTCTTCATACAGTCCAAAGACATGCATGTGAAGAGAGTTGAGCAATCTATATTGGTCTTAGGTGTGAGGTGTGTGCAAGAGTGTTTATGTGTGTGTCTGCAGTGTGAGTTCTGTGATAGGCTCCGGTTCCCTCTGTGACCCTTTTTAGTATGAAAGAATGAATGATAGGAATGGATGAAAGAATGAACACTCCTATTGTGCTATCTTATAATCAGCTACAGTACTTGTTGTCTCCTGTGGCAAACCATAATAACCAGGCCAATTTATTGGCTCTTCTAAGTAGCAAATGCAAAAGAGAAACAGAACAGAGGCGCTATTATCGTGTTTCAGGGGCGTGCTTTTGTTCATGAGAAGCAAAAATGATGTTGAAGTGTAAAGCATTACA
The DNA here is from genome assembly GCA_037577295.1 of Ladigesia roloffi. NCBI lineage: Eukaryota > Metazoa > Chordata > Actinopteri > Characiformes > Alestidae > Ladigesia > Ladigesia roloffi. The sequence continues at coordinate 5,534 of JBBKCR010185241.1, read as the reverse complement.
GAATGCAAGTATGTGTTCGTGTATGTGTGTGTGTGTGTGTGTGTGTGTGTGTGTGTGTGTGTAGTACTTTGGATGCAGCACATGCCCCCCAGCTGTTAAATGCTATATACACTAGCTGTATAGGATCACACACGCATGCATGCACACACACACTCATATACACACTCATTCCTCACTATTATTTACACATTTAACACCTCACTTACTTAAAAAAATACTATGTATTGATCTCTCTCGCTCTCTCTCTCTCTCTCTCTCTCTCTCTCTCCCTGCCCCCCTACCCTCTCTCTCTCCCCAGTTGCAGAAATGGCGATGAGCAGCATTCTGAGCGCTGATGACATTAAGAAAGCCCTGGATGCATTCAAAGGTATAGAAAAGATTACTTCCTCCTGGTCAGCCAGCTGGGTCACACACTTCGACAGTCCCTTTTTTCTGACACAGATTACACTTTGCACCAGATTACAGAGGATTTTCAAAGGAGAATCACAGTTAATAGTGAGCATTGGTCCAGAACTAGAATCTGTGTGTTGTGAGGCTAATTGTTCTCCCTTCTATTGCCTTATAGAGCATGAAACTGATCCATTAGAAATTCCACGTCCCCAAACAGGATTACGTGAAGTCCTGCCAAGTACAAACTGAAAGTGATACAGAAGCAGTCAGCTCTGCAGCAACAGACACAAAACCAGATTCAAATCTCCTACAACAATACAAATGATGCATTAATTAACAATATCATTATCTCTGCTTTAACACATTAGGGGTCACTGACACAGGGGGGCGTGAACGCACTGCCTGCATACAGATTAGTAGAGTTGGTTTAAACAGTATTTTACAGGCTTCCAATACTCCTAGGCCTTTCGGAATGAGGATCTGAAGCCTGTCCTCAAATACAATCCTCAGCACAACCTCTACAGACATTAATATTTAACCTGTTTTTTTAATCGCATGGATAGTGTTGGGATAGTTACTCAAGGAAATACGATATGTTACTTAGTGATTCCTGGAAAAAGTAACCTCATTCAATACTTCAGCATCTATTATTGCACTACTACGGCAGTGTCACCTTGTTTTGGACTGTAACTGGGATCTACCAAATACAGGCAGTATAGAACAGTATAGAACAGTATATATATATATATATATATATAGGGAGAGAGAGAGAGAGATTTGTATGTTTTATACAAGCACATTGCTAATAAGGGACACACATTCTGCTGATCTGCCTTAAAAGTTAATACAACCCAAACCTGGTCAGTACTACAACATGGTCAGGCTTTCTTATCAATATACCACCTCTGGCTGCAACACTCATAACCCAAGCAGTGACACACTCTAGAGCAACAAGAAATCACCATGTTTGCATTAGCACAACTATGTTTTTTCATTACAAATTTGCAGAGTTTGCCCCTTGTGCTACTGAATAATGTGTTACTTTGTCCTACATAACCTCAGTGCTGCTCACAACACAGAATGCCTCCAATTTAATTTGTGTTTCAGTGAACACTGACTGCCCTTGACACGTGTTATAGCATGTCTGCTATGTTTCAGTTGAGTGCATGAGTGAAGTGTAAACGCAATAGGCATCAATTTCAATCCCACCAAATCCCACTTTCTACAGTGTTCTAAACTATATTTAAAAAAATATCTTAGCTAAAACATGATCTCAGTGACCTTGGATGTGCAGAGGAGCTTGTGGGTTGTGCTTAACGTGTGTGGAAGCTGTTCTTCTCCGATTTTATTGCAAAAACTATCTGTGTCCATGCACATTCTTTAGAAGTGTTTAATGACAAAATAGCATCAGAGCTGGGGGGCTGTGTGGATTTTTCTAATCTTCCCACACATCTTTGGGGAATTTCTGTATTTCTTCTCCTCAGTTGTGTGGAAAAAGGGTATTCTTTTGCATCCTGGGGCATAGATAAAAATTTGGTACCAAGTGACATGGGTAATGCACTGTGTACCATAAATTGCACAGCCCTAATACAAAATAACTTACCCTGTATTTAGCATGAAGGATTTCTTATTATTTGTCACATATAACAGATTAACGGTAGTATATAATCTTCCTGATCTAACATGGAGTTCTCATTGCAGCCGCCGACTCATTTGACCACAAGAAGTTCTTTGAGTTGGTGGGGCTGAAGGCAAAATCGGCTGATGATGTCAAGAAGGCGTTTCTTGTACTGGATGCTGACAATAGTGGCTTTATTGAGGAAGAGGAACTTAAGTGAGACCCTCCCACCGCCACCACACACACACACACACACACACACACGTAAACTTATTAGTTTACAATATCAGTTAAATGTTACTCCTCGTTTCCAGTATTTTTCACTCTCATGCATATTTTATAACAGTTTACACTTCATGGAGTTTAACATTTATGTCTAACCTATTACAGATACCTGCTCTTACACTGTTTCTTATAAAATGAAGGCTGTTAATTATGGGTTTGAGACTTTAATTAGGGGTTTGTGACTTGTGACATTGCTGCAGCATCACCCTCTGGTCTATTTTTACCCTAGATATTGGCACATTCTTTTGGGAGTGAATTTATACGATATCACTCTCTAACTAATTACACACTCTACAACAGCTTCACTAAGTATTTGAGAAAGTTCCAGATATGCAGAGACATGTAAATGAATTAATAAATACCCATCAGCTTCACTCGTTTATTTATTTATCATAGATAGAAATGTCATGCGTTTACAGAAGGGGTGGTGGAGGTCTAGAGGGTAGGATACTTCCCTCTGGACCAAGAGGTCATGAACCAAGAGCATCCCATCACTTGGTCTCATAAAGACCCATAACCTAAAGTCACTCTGAGGAGAGTGCCCCCTATAGTTAGGGAATGGCAGACATTTTGGATAAAGACATAAATGTAAATGAATGGCTTTTGAGCAAAGTGCTGTTATTATTATGAAAAGTATACATTCAATCATGTGTTCGAGCTGCTGACTAATGCTCCAAATGTAATGTACGACATATTCAAAATAAAACATTCAAGATTCAAGATTCTTTATTGGTCACATACACAGCTATACAAGAACAACAAGCACTAAATTGTACCCCAAATCACACCTAAGACTGTGCAATTTTCCAAAATAAATAACCTAGGACAACTTAACAAGAGACAGGAAAAGAAAAGAAAATATAATAACAAATAGACTAAAAATAAACAATGAAAAATACTCAGTATAAAAAAGAAATATATAGAGATAGAATATAAAAACTGTGCATGAATGAGGTAGATGAGAAGTGAAATGTACATCTGAAAAGAGCATATTGTGCAAATATACATAATGTGCAAATTGATATCTGAATGTATTCCATACATGTGCAATCGTATTTATATGCATGGTACAGGGTGCCATATTTTAATTATTAGGGCACATCAACAGATGGGCTACATACTATATGGAATACAGAATATAATGTATGTATATATACATAAACATACATACACACTTTCACAGCTATTTTCTGAGGATATCTATCATTTGCCCACTACATCTGAGCTTGGTGTGTATTCTGTGTGCATGATGTGATGTGTATGCAGGTTCGTGCTGAAGGGCTTTGCTGCTGATGGGAGAGACCTGACTGACAAGGAAACCAAAGCCTTCCTACAGGCAGCTGATAAAGATGGAGATGGCAAGATTGGAGTGGATGGTGAGATATACACACCAAAGGCTAAAGAGTGCAGAACAACAAAATGATACCCATTGCATTCAAATATAGAATGTCTGGGTATACTGAAGCACTAAGGTTACACTTCACTGGAAGTGAGGGTGTGTCCCAAAACTTTGGTCCTTATAGCATATATAGAAACACTAGTAGTTCTAGATATCAAGTATAAAGACTATGTTTGCATTATAGAGATTTTTAGGAGCTGTTTTTACTGCCATCAATAATAAATTAAAAATGTTTCAACACTGAACCATTTCATTACAAACGACTCTGGGTGACTGACTAAATGCCCTCTCTGAGTTCTAGATGCTGCACAGGTGATAAAGTATGCCAGAATGGGCGCTGCTATTTATTACATCTCCAGGGTGGTCCCAGGAAAAGTGCTCAAACTGTGACTAATTGAAAATGACAAACAACATAGTATATGATTGAATATGATTGTCTATTTAATTTATTTGCAACACTGACTGCTGAATTAACTTTATATATTTGTTTATGGACACAGGATACTGTTGAGTAGTAACCGCTGTAGTCCTTTAACTGTAAACCATAAAGGTGAAGCTATAGGGTACATGTTTCCATAAAAAAGGCTGGCAAGAATATAATAGAATTGAATAGAATTAAGGGTTATGTATTCAATCATTATTTTTGTATGGGGTAATTAATGTATAAAGTAATGACAAGTAACCTTTTTTGTCCTCCTTCTCTCTCTGTCTCTCTCTCTCTCTCTCTCTCTCTCTCACAGAGTTTGCTGCTCTGGTCCATGAGTAAACAACACAATCTTGGCTGACCCACGCCCTTATGGCCCCGCGACCTTTATCATACCCCGACACACACTTCCCACACACCTGCACACACTCCCTTTCACATTATTCACAAACACACACACACACACACACACACACACACGCATAGCCTCACTCACTGCTGATGCACCTTCCTTGCTGTTCACACACTACTTGAACCCCACAATGCATACACCCCAAACACAGCGTACAAGAAGAGGAGGCAAATACACACACACACACACACAAACACACAGGCACACACATATACACACACACACGCTATTTAATTGTTCCTTTTTATACAAACGTGTGTGTATAAATTCTAGTGTATAGATGAAAAGCCCCTAGTCTTGACAGTATGTAGATATAAAAAATTGAAAGACCACCCCCATTATCTATTTTCTTCTGCACTCTCATTTCTTTATCTCTCTTTCTATCTTTCTTTCAATATATCAACTCTCTCCTCAATTCCTTGGCACTGCTCTCCTCCTCCCCCTCTCTTCATCTCTCCCTCTTTTCTCTCTGGTATAGAGCCGCCATGTAAAATGCCAAAATAAGAAAGAGGTCAAACTGTGAAAGAAAAAAGTGAAATAAAAAGAGAATGCCTCAAGAACACGGACTCGCTGTGAATCTTTTCTTTATCCCTTTTCACTGTGCTTTGCTTTCTGTCACATACTACTCTATCATTGCTGTAGATCCTAAAGGGAAGGAGAAGAGGCAGTAAATGACAGACAGGGCAGAGGGAGAGAGAGAAAGAGAGAGGTAGACTCATAGACAGACAGACAGACAGACAATGAGAGACTGGGAGAGAGAGAAAGAGATAAAGAGTGGAAGATGGAGAAAGAGATGGGGAATGAAAGAAAATAAAGGGATGTGAGAGAAAGCGGGTTGAGAGAGAACAGGGACAGGCAGAAGGAGTGAAATAGAGAAAGAGAAAAGGTTAAAAAAAAAACAAAGAAAAAGAGGAGACTGAAAGAAAATGGAAAGGACTGTGTGTGTGTGTGTGTGTGTGTATGTGTGTATGTGTGTGTGTGTGTGTGTGTGTGTGTGTGTGTGTCT
>JBBKCR010185231.1:0-14060 GCA_037577295.1 Ladigesia roloffi | reverse complement strand
ACAATAAACACCAGACACAGAGAACAAATACCTATACAGATATTTATATATATATATATATATATATATATATATATATATATATATAATTTGGGTTTTTTTTATATATATGTATATATAGTTCTTTTATTCTCTGTGCTCTGTGCCTGGTGTTTATTGCAATATATCAATATATCTGGGCGGAGGAGGCTTGAGCACCTGCCCCTTTTCGTCTTGGGTACCGCCTATTTATGCGTGTGGAATCCCGTTTGTGCCACTCAACAATAAAATTAAACTATTAATCAAAATTTTGCTAAGTAAAAGGGCCTTGCATCAGTCACATGACAAGCATGAACCAAGCATCACCTGGGATGGGAATGCTCTCGAGGTGCGGAGCTGTAGAGGAAAAATTCTTAGCGAGGAAGACTGATGCAACAGTTAGTAGTGTGTACAGCGTACACTATAATCTATAGCACATTACGCTATTATGTACACGTTGTTAAGCTGTCTTGTGGGAAATAACACATTTAAACAAATGAACATGCTGTGTGTGCACTCTGCAACAGCATCATAAAACATTACCTGTCCTTTTATTAACTGCACAATAATTGGTGGTCCATAGCTTCTAGCTAACTGGGTAAGGGTTTCATGGGTTTGTAACTCTGTCCATATTTTGTTTTAAAGAATGTTCTCTGAATTTCGGGCCTTATATTTCATAAAAAAAATATCTTATATGCATATCAACATAAAACCCGATTGTTATAATTAATTATAATTAAACTAAAACACTGTATTAAGAAACATATTATATTAGATACATATTTCAGATATGACAAAATTCTGATTTTACAGCAGCAAAATTATTATATTGCTACAGTTCAAACATTTAATAAGCTTTCTGGCTTGCACAGAGTGGATAGTCAAGCAAACTGAATCAAACTGTATATTTTTTATTCTTGTCACTTTATTATTACAGTACTAGGAATAAATAATATGGGAAGGATTCTGGATCACCACCATGGTGCAAACTTGTGGCCATAGCGTATGCAGTATTCTGACAGCGACCCCTCAACAGCAACATTGTGTCCCATCAGGTAAAACACAGGCTACTTTGCTTTGCTTTTTTCCACCTGATGACAATGATATAGTTTGGTGTGATTCCATATTAGGTTCTTGATGAATGTGGGTTGTTGTTATTCAGCCTGGTTATATGTACCCCTATTTTAAGGTCCCTCCTTCCAAGTGCGCTCAGACTCCTTGCAGCTGCTACCGGTTAAACATCTTATTAATTTCAAAATTCTTCTGTACACATTTAAGCCCATACACCACCACTCCCTAAATAATTGTCTGATTTGTTTCAAATGAACACTCCATCTCACTGCCTCAGATCCTCCTCCTCTATTTCTTTCTCTGTCACTTCCCCCATCTTGCCACCATGAGGAGTAAGGCTTTCAGCAGCTCAGCTCTTCGGCTTTAGAATTCTCCACCTCTTGACACAAGAAACTTATTTACCCCTTTTTAAATCTAGACTCAAAAGTCACCTGTCCAATATAATTTATTCAAAACAATGTTCTCCATGCCATTTTGTTTTGTATTTTATGTAGATTCTGTGGACTGTGTATTCTTAAGCATGTCCTTTTTACTTTGTTGTGTGCAGTGTGCTTGAGTGTATTGAAAGGTGCTTTTCAAATAAACTTTATTGTTTTATTATAATCATAATGTTAGCATATTATTATAATGGTCAGACTTGTGAAAATAATTGGAAAAAATATGCACGGTAGTTGTCACATGCATGGCCACATGACATGTAAAGGTCAAAGGGAACAAAGTGTCACGGTATATTAACAGGAAGTTGGAGCTTCCTCTCTGCTCTATCATTGAGTTCTACTCGCCCAGCCTGAAGAATTAATCCAAAGGTGAGTACTCTCATGCTGTACGTGTTACTGAATGTTAGTGCCTGATGGGAACTTTTTTCTGTGTGTTCAGAGCGTTCACATAATAACCAGTTGTGGGGTTTGGTGAATCGCCAGTGAATTGAGATCAATCGGCTTAGGGGAGAAGTTGCGTTATCTAAATCATGGGGTTGCTCAGCTCCAGGCCACCTGTCGAGACATCTCAGCTGGAACCTCCGTCTCCCTCACCTTCTCCTTCATCTTCTCCTGCATCTCAATTATAGTCAAAAATATCTCTCCTGGATAAGTGGAATGGTGTAGACTTTGGTCTTTTTAACCAAACTTTCTCTGCTGTTTGAATTCCAGCCCATTTGGTACTCCAGCGAACGAGCGAAGATTGTGCTGCTCATCTCCCTCCTCACCGGGCAGGCAGCTGAGTGGGCTACAGCGGTCCTGAGGAGCGACATAGCGGAGTGTTACAACTACACGCAGTTCACCAAGCTTTTCAAAGCTGCATTCCAACATCCCGATAGTGAGGTAGAAGTGGCTTCCAAGCTGTATCATCTGTGGCAGGGCGACCGTCCTGTGAGTAAATACACAGAGGAGTTCCGCACCCTCACAGTGCAGACAGGATGGGGCGACTCTGCTCTCCAGACAGCGTTCTACGAGGGGCTTTACCGTTGAGGAACTCATACAAATCTGTCAGCGCATAGACTCGCACCTCAGCTCTCGTCCTCAGGCAGCTCCTCGTACCCTGCCGCCAACACCATCTACGCCACCATTCAGGGTTGTACTCAACATTCTCAAACCTCCACCTCCGTAGGAGTCACACGCTGGAGCGGTGGAACTCATGCAGTTAGTGTGTGCCTCGCAGAGCCAGAACAAGCAGACCCAACGTTACCGTGAGGAACTCTGCGTGTACTGCGCATCCCCAGACCACAACAGGGCTGTCTGTCTGCTCCGTCTGGGAACCTCGTCCTACAATGGGGGGGTGGCCTGTCAGGAGCTATGTCTCATGGCGGCGGCTGGGACATGATCAGGGGAGCCCCTGGACCCTGAAGTCGACCTCATCACCATTCCCGAGCAGTACCGGGACTTCAAGCAGGTCTTCAGCAAGAACCGCGCCATCCATCTGCCTCCTCACCAGCCATATGACCTCACCATCTACCTCCAAACCGGTACATCTCCAAGGATGAACAGAGGGCCATGGAGGAGTACGTTACCGAGGGCCCTCGTCAGGGCACACTGCAGCCCTCCTTCTCCCTGGTGGCCACGGGGTTCTTCTACCATCAAGGACCGTCATCCACTCCCACTGACCAACACTGCCCTTGACGCTCTCTCTGGCACCACTATCTTCACAAAACTGGACCTGCGTAACGCTTATTACCCGGTCTATGTCAGGGAGGGTGACGAATGGAAAACTCTCCCACTGGCCAATATGAAAAGCTGGTTATGCCATTCGGGTTGCGCAATAGTCCATCAGCCTTTCAAAAACTGATTAACGATGTGCTCCGGGACATGCTGAGTTGCTGGATCTTCGCATATCTTGACGATATACTAATATACTTGAAGACGGAAGAGGAACATCTCTAGCACATCAGAGCATTGTTAAGGAGGTTGCTGGCCAACCGACTTTACTGCAAGTTGGAAAATATGGCTTTCCAACAGTGTTCCACAACATTTTTGGGATTTGTCATCTCCCCGCAGGGTGTGGCCATGGAGCCCCAAAAGCTGAGCACTGTGCGTAACTGGCCTCTACCCATTACGCTTAAACAGGTCCAGCGATTTTTGGGGTTTGTGAATTTCTCACACCTCACACCTGCAGCCATCGCCGCCTTTCACCGCCTCCCGGCGATACAGGGTAGGGGACCGCGAGCTGTTGGCCATCAAGTGGGCTCTGGAAGAATGGCATCACTTGCTTCAGGGCAGCCGTGACCTATCCCTCATCTGGACCAACCATCAGAATCTCATTGGCATCCAGCATGTGAACCAACTGAACCCGCAGCAGGCCTGGTGGGCACTGTTCTTTGAACAGTTCCACTTTACCATCTCCTACCATCCGAGGTTGAAGAACACCAAGGCAGATGCCCTCTCCAGGATGCACCAGGCTGACAAACCCTGGATGGAACCCGCACCTATCATCCTGGTTGGTCTCATTCTTTCGTCCCTCCAGTGGGAGTTAGAGGACAGAGTACGCCTGGGGCAGGCCTTGAAGCCTCCACCGGACAACACTACTGCTGGACAACTGTATGTCCCTACTCCTCTGTGGACAGAGGTTCTCCATTGGGGTCTCTCCTCTGCCTTGTCTGGTCATCCCGGGGTCAACCGCACCACAACACTCCTCCAATGTGCATTTTGGTGGCCCAGGATGGCCTCGGATGTCAAGGAATTAATCCAGGCCTGTCCAGTGTGTGCCAGAGCCAAAAACACCAATCAATTCTCGCCGGGACCACTTCAACCACTCCTGGGTCCCCGGCGTCCCTGGTCACACATCGCACTGGACTTCATGTACCCGAGTCCGAAAGCAAGACGTTCATCCTTAACATTGTGGACCGCTTCGCCAAGGCCGTGCACCTGGTTCCTCTATCGGGGCTCCCCACAGCCAAAACTACCACACAACTTGTTGCTGAATACATTGTCCGTTTACATGGGTTCCCCAAGGACATTGTCTCAGACAGAAGTCCTCAGTTTGGAGCCAGGTTCTGGAAGCCTTTCTGCCATCTGATCAAGGTCTCCTGCAGGCTCTCCTCTGGTTACCATCCACAGACAAATGGTCAGACAGAGTGGACCAATCAACAACTGGAGCGCCTCCTACGGTGCTTCTTCTCCCATCGTCACTGCTATATCATTTGGCCTGAGCAATTCCACAACCTGCTCACATCCTATGCCACCGGGATGAGCCCATTCAGGGTATGCTATGGATTCCAACCTCCTAAGTTTGACCATCAAGAACCGGAGGTTGATGTGCCAATGACCCAATAATTGGTCCGCATGTGTCAGCAAGGTTGGGACTGTGCTCGCTCTACTCCACTCAGCACCTCTGCGACATTCCCCAGGATGACTGTTCCATGTAGGTGACAAGGTCTTCTTAAGAAATTATCACCACGATTCATCGGACCCTACCTGATTACTCACAGGATCAACCCTTTCACCTTCCGGCTTCAGCTTCCTGCAACCCTAAGGATCCACCCATTACTCCTAGCTCAAACCCATCATCACTTCACCTCTGGCTCCCACTACCCCAGAATCTCCTCCACCCTGGACCATTGACGGCGGTCCTACTTATACCGTCCGCCGGATCCTTGACTCGCGATGCCGCGGCCGAGGCACCCAGTAATTCATGGCCTGGGAAGGCCACGTGACACGTCAAGGTTAAGAGGAATGAACACGTCACTGTATATAAAAAGAAAGAAGGAGCTTCCTCTTTGCTCTGCCACTGAGTTCTGCTCGCGCAGGCTGAAGTATTCATCCAACCGTGAGTACCCTTTTGCTGTGCATGGTAGTGAATGTTAGTTCCTAGTTCCTGGTCACATAATAACCGCGAGAATTACCAGCTCTGTTGCTTCTCTCCGCGCTTCAGCTCTCCCTTCACGCTACACGAGCGGTGAGTCATTCATTCTCCTCTTTTGTGAGAGTAGTACTTTGAAAGGGTTGGAGAAATGTTGCTATAGCTAAGTTCTAACTCTGCACTCCATCCAGGACCTGTACTCTAGCAGGACCAGGAAGCAGGCAGTGAACATCATCAAAAACCCCACACACCCTACACACCCTGCACACACTCTCTTCAACCTTCTCCCCTCGCGCAAGCACTACAGATCCCTGCACACAAATACAAACAGACATTGCCCATTCACCTGCACATCACACACCTCATGACTCAATGCATCTAGCAATCTTGTAGAATTCATTTTAATTTTCTTTTGGATAATTTTACTTATTTATTATTACTATTTTTCTTTTTTGCACTACGACTCTTGCACCACTACATTTGCACTATTAGCTGCATTATTTGTACTCTGTGTCATTTGTGCCCACATTTGTGTGTTGTGTTTATTTATTGTACAGTATATGTCTATGGTTCCACTAAATGTCTGATCTGTTCTGATTCTGATTGATTTGTTTTTCATCATTGGAAATATGAGATTTTGTTCCAACAAAGTGTTAACAGTCTCGTCTCACTCTTCTCTTTTCTGAAAGCTGCTTTTCACCCAGCCAGCTTGGTTCATGCAATACAACACTTTCAACAGCTTTGTGAATACATTAATGATACTGACCTCACAAACTGAATCTTTTGAAGTGATATTAAATTAACTGGACTAACCCGAGTTCTGTCAAAGGCATTTACTATCTGTCCATGATCATACCAGTTTTACAGTGTTCTCCTTCAGAGATTATTTACATTTTCTTTTGAAATATCTTTTAAGATAATGTTATATTATTATGTGTCCTCAAGCCATTTAACCACCTATCTAATAACACCCATTTATAATAAACAGCAGTGTGGCACTTGAAAATAAATGATGAAATGTATTTTACTCTTATGGGATAAAAGAGAGATATAATATAAGAACTCAGAACCAGTTACAAATGACAGTTTTAGCGAAAAACAATTGCGCATATCAGATTGAAACTCGTTTTCATTTAAATATGAATGTAGTTTAAAAGAATGAATGAAATACCCCAGACAGACAAAAATTTGTCAGACGTCAATTTAAAGGATAAAAGTCAACAAATCAGTCATAATAGGATATCATCATAAGATTATCTGTAAAATTTATAAGAGGAAAAGCTATGATACAGGACGGCCTAGGGGGAAATCTAAATGTATGAAGATGCTGTCAGTGAGGCTCCTGATAAAAAACAGTAATAAGATTTATTCAGATCAATTTCACACTCACAGCTGATGCAGATGACAGTTTAAAGGTGAAAGAGTTTTCTATGTGTGGAAAAGTTCTTTGAGGAAAAATATGTACAACATAAATGAATAAAAATATGTACAACATAAATGAATAATTATTTATATTCCTGACTCCCTGCATTTCTCTTTTAGCCACATCTGGCTCAAAATCCTGGACCAATCCCGGAGGCTCGTATTCCCAGGGTGAGCCCGAGTGAATCCGAGGGTGGGCACGGCCCCCTAAGCCCCGCCCATGACGAAGATAAGGAAGATGAAGAAGGTGATTAAAGACTATTTCCTGGTAGGGTGCAGTATATATACCGTGTATATTTTACCGGTCGTTAGGAGATTGTTCGTGCACTGTTCAGTAAAAAAACAGCAACATAGTTTGTGTGTTACTGAGACATACATGAGACACTTGCGGCTTATAATCCGGTGTGGCTTGTACAAGTACAAAATTGATTTTCTTTCTAAAATTAGAGCATGAGGCTTTTAATCAGATGCCATCTGGAGTCCAGAATTTACGGTAGTTTAATAATTTTTATTACTGCAGTTCTAAATAACGAATAATCCAACAATGTAGTTACTAACTTGGCACATGTACTGTATGTTGCTATAGAAGCCGTGATTGTAGCCTCTCTTTCAAATACAGCTCTCTCAGCTCTTGGAAGCTTACAGCAGTCATTACCTAAAATATTCATCCTAGAATTAGAAATATTTACATTAATAGTTTACATTGTGCTTATTTTTCAACATTCTCACACCCCTCAATGATTTCCATCACATTAGACTGTCATGTGGATCAGCAGGAACTTTACTGTGAAGCTGATGTGACTGAATCTGGTTAGTGGTCTTTCCCAGGAGCCTCATCTCCTCACAGAACGAAGCTCACTTCAGTACCTGACAAAGCTATAGAACACCAGCATTTTATAGATCTTTGTTTGATATAACCTACAGAGTATGATTCAAACCAACATAAACAGCATTTTCAGTGCAGTAGTGAATATTAACCACACTGTCTAAGTCCTGAAGCACATTAAATGACATAAAGTGATATGATGTTATAATGCAGTTTTAAACACCAGAGACATCCCAGTATTAAGCCAAAGACTGGAGACTGAAACAAAGCTAACACAGCAGTAAACCTTTGTCCATGTTTTAAATGAAGAAAAGTGGGCAGGGTGGTGTCATGGCAGTGGTGCATTCTGACATTTGGCCACAAGAGGTCAGGAGAGGTCTGTTCTCGTTTTTGTCTCTTGGTTCTGTCAGATTACTTTGTAATTTCATTTTAGGTAAAACTAATTTAGTTTACACTTAGAGTTCAGTGAAGCTGCTGTAAAAATATTTATATATAAGCTGTAGACATCTGATAAAATAATATTTTAAATGTTAAAATAAGAGCAGTATAGTGAATAGTACAGTGGAGTGTTTGTGTATGTCTATGTGTTTGCACACCCAGCCTGTCCTCATGGAAACACAGTATTACATTGTAGTTCTCATCCAGTACCTCAGATACCTGCTTCAGCTCAGTGAAGTTTCACAAATCTGTGCAAATTCCGGATACATGGTGGAGAAATCTGGAACTGAACCTGTGTTCTCCTCAACAGCTCCCAAAACAAACAAAACAAATCTATATATATAATAATTTGTTGGCATGTTGGCATTTCTCTCATTTCTATTCATCCAGGGCCATAGCACACAGGATGTGGGGGGGTTAAACTCCCCAACATTTGCTGAAACGTGTTTCCATCCCCCTCATTTTTGTCAGATTAAATTGTATTAAATGGATTAAATTGAATTTATAACTTGGCTTCCCCATCCAAGAACACTCTCACTTTTGGAAAGCTTGATACCCCTCTGTCTGTCTGTCTGTCTACTTACTTACCTATATAACCATCCATCCATCTCTCCACACACCCATTCATACATCCATCCATCTATCTAGAGTACTACAGTTCCCTTGTGATTGTATGGTGTCAGTTAATAGGCACAATAGTTGATGTAACAGCTATAGCTGCTAAATCTAGATAAAAATGATAAATGGGATCATCTTTTCTCTCGGTGTTCCTCTCCTTGTCGGTTCAAAGTGTGAAACTAGAGCAGGTATTGGCCTTCATCCTGTCCACACGAAGGCACACAACACCTTTCACTGCTGGCGGCTGCTATTATTATGATTATAATGATGATGATTATTATTACCTTATGAGGTTTTGATGATGATTCAATAATGTAAAAACTGTGTCTAAATTCTGAAACCCCCAGATCCGCACCACCTACTCTCAGCCTGAACACACACTCTGCCTCCCCCTCTGGTTGGGGCGTGTGGGGGTGGGAGTCTATAAGAGAAGGTAACAGCTGATGGGGGCTCCTCGTCTTTAAATCCTGTTTCACACATGAAGGAGCACAGAGTGGGACACCAAGCCGGGCCTGCGTCTACTCTTAACGTTTCTACACTTCAGGTCCAGCAGTGTCCAGACAGCCTGATCTGTTTTACACACTTTTAGAGACACTTTAGACCCCCACATCTCTGTAGAACCGCATGCTCCTCATCAGCTGCATGGGAGACCTTTGGTACCGGGACGCGAAAACATGGAATTAAAATATTTGATTGATTATCAGAATCTAGAAGATCTTGTATTCTGAAATAAAAATATATGCTTGCCTCGGTTACGTGATACGCTACATCCAAAATGCTGGCCATAAGCTATTAAAAATGAGTGAACAAACAAACGCTTTCTGTTCACTTGTATCTGTACCGGTCCTTGAAAATATACTGAAAAACTGGAGCAATGTTTTTAATATAGAACTGATGCTTCAACCTGACCTCACTAAAGCCCTTGTGACTGAATATTGTCAAATATTTGTCTACTTATTAAATATTTCTCTGTTTTTATTTCTCCCAAGGAATTGATTTAGGATATATTGTATTATGGCCGGATTTCCAATAAAATAAAATTTATTAGGCTAATATATATGAACAAGACTGATATATCTGTCTGATATATTAAAGACTGACATTAAATAGGCATTTATTTTCATAACTGTATTATGATAAAGGCAGTTTCCTTTTCTCACCATTCTGACTGATGACTACCTGCAGCACGTGTAAATGAAAAAAAGCCACTTTTCATGGCCTGAGAGTGAAAGTCATAAGTGTGAAATTGTTTAACCTAAAAAAAAACAAGCACATCTTACACAGACGCACCCCCAAACATTACAAAAGCTGCTGAGCCCCTGAAGACCACTGTGCTGTGAATGAACTAATCTGTTTGACTTCTGTTAACACAGGCTACAGAGTAAAATACAAAATCTCACTTTTATATGAAGTGAGGCTGACGATTATTCTCAGCTACACGTCACGTCTTAGAATGGGCTTGTTTGTGGTTAAACTACTTTAACAAGAGGCCATTTGTGGCACTTACAGTTTCTGCTGAGTGATGTTAAGTGGTTATAGAGGACATCTCTCCACTTTCCTCTTTTGTTCTTTTTACTCCCCGACTGAAAAAATACACAGGGGTTCCTCGATTGACGACGAAGAGCGAGAGTGATGTAAACCGAATTTTTGATTTAATTCAATAACCGATCTTAAAAACACAACTAAGCCTCAAAAAGTTGTACACTGTACTGTAGTAACAGAAAAAATGAGTGTAAAGCCATAGTAAACCCCAAAAAGTTGCCAAGCAAAGCAAAACCAACGGCCCGTTACTGTGTATTCTGTGTATCCCGCGCATCTTCCACCACGCGCCACTAAATTAGTTCGCCTAAGTGAACGCTGTAAACTCGAAACGCCACATGTCGAGACCCTCATAACTCATCGAGGACCCCCTGTATAGGTAAACCGAAGCCAGACAGCATTTTTCCTTTTTTCTTACACTCACTGGAGAACAAGGGGTTTGGACCACCTGTATATTTGGACCACCTGTAAACACACACGGAGAACCTGAAGGGGGAAAAAAAACAAGGACGCTCAGGACACTTTCTGTACAATTGAGCAAATTTACAAACTTTATTCTTCCTTTACGAAATGATGGTAATTCAACTGCACATCATCCATGATTTTCTAACCATGTTCACAGATTTTGCGCTCTTCGATGAGAGCAACTGTGCTGCTGCGCCAAATAAAAGAAAGGAAGAAAGATAGAAAGAAAGAAAAAACCTTAAGGAGCATTTACAGTTTCAATCGTCCGTCCCTGTAAGAACACCCACAGATTCTGGGGGGGGGGGGGGTCAAAGGTAAGTGCAAAACAGCGGGGGGAGAGGAGGAAGAGGGGGATGTCACACACAGTTGATGTTTAACTGTATTCCGCTACAATTCCTTTCATAATCGTCAAAACAGAAAGGAAGGATTATTTTTAAAACAAAATAAGACAACCTAAAGCGACGGAGACATTGACGTTTCATTGTTTCGATAAAACTGCGATTCTTTTATTGTAACATGAGTGATGAATCAGAGGAAGCGAGTTTATAGCAAGACATGGAGAGCACCGTTACTCACACACAGTCAGATATATACAGCGCAGGAGGAGACCTCGAGTGGGATGGACCTGCTTTCTCCTGTGTGAAGATTCCTGATGAACCCAAAAGCCTTTTCTCAGGCCCTGCAGACATTTAAGGTCCAATCCTGCTTGTCAGAGCTACAGGATATACACCATCCACCAGGGCTGTCACGATTCAGCAATGAAACTTTAATTGCCTGATTTTAATAATCAGTTATAATGTCCTTCCATTTTTACTGACTCAGCAGTGATTAGATCGCAGTTTGCATGATGATCATACATTTTAAAAAATCTCGTTTTTTTTCACACCCATTTATATGCACATTATTTGCTACTGTGCTAATATGTTTTAGCGAAATCTTGTTAAATGCTTCCAGTTAAGTATTCTGGAAGCTCTGAAAGGCTATACATGGTTTTGTTTGAACTGTTTAACTTCTAAAAAATTACTTAATTAATGCCCCAAATAATCTGACGATTTCTTGTTATAAACAACTGATAGTGGCAGCTCAACAATCTGTACGGTCAGTGAGCGAAACCCCCACAACAAAACTCTTTTGCTACTTCCATAATATTCAGTTTTGTTTGAGCCACAGAGCTGTGGAACTGCAGTAATGTCCTGAAGTGCATCTGAAGAGTCTCTATTTCTTTAAGAGAGTCTCTCACTACCACAGGCCCGACACAGCCAAGCCTCTCGTCCCGTGGGGGGGCCCCGGGACCGGCAGGGCCGGACGAGTGGCTGAGGAAATGCTAGAAAAGGGGCTTAACAAGCACGTAATCTTGTCGGACATTTTTGGCCAGGGGAACCCTCTTATTTAAGGTCTACTGCTTAAAAAGAGGAGAGGGTGAGGGGTTCTGTGCTCTGTGTGTGTGTGTTTGTGTGTGTGTACACTCCAGCACAGTCTCATGCCAAAACCAAGAGGCATTCCAGTCCCATGCTGGGTGCTAAACCCCAAATCTCTGACCACAGAGCTAAATATGCTGCAGCCAGTCTCCTGCCTGCCCCTTAACCAAACATCTCAAATATGAAATTACCCCCAACTTCTGTTTACTACTTTTGGGAAACAGTGAAGTAAAAATAAAGACTGCGTTTCTACCGGACTTTGGATCAGGTTTGTAAATGGTTTCCACAGAGCCAGAGATGCTACTGGACGCACTGGATTCAAATATTAGACGCTGCAGCGTTATGAAGAGTGAGTTTTTATTGACCGCGTGCCTTTCTGTCGTCCCGCTAAAGGCCAAAAATAGCGAGGCTGACCGATCAGAGGTCTAATTGTTCCTCTCGCATCTGGAGAGGAGAGTCAGGGGGAGGTTGTTTTGCTTAGAAGCCCCGACCAGGCCTCGCCCCCCAAATCGGAGTGGGATGACCTCGCGATGGACCATCTGGGACCACATACACAGATGAAGTCATGGACTTCTGCAGGCCACCACCGAGCTCCTCTCCTGCCTTACAGACAAAAATGGGAGCTCGACATTCTCCCCTCGTGGGCTCCACAGCATTCACGTAGCATCCATTAAATATCTAGCACAGTCATACCGTATTAAATTAGAGAGTATCTGAGAATCATTGCTTGCATAATCTGTTAGAATAAGAGGGAAAAAAAAGATCACGATTGTCCACAAAAGGTGTCCCAAACCTGCTTTTTAAAAAAAAGTCAGTATTAGTAGTAATAATCCAAAGAGCCAAAGAACATGCTCTTGTTCATTCATACCTTCAGCACACTTCAGGTTTCGTGTGCTCAAGAGTCTGGCTGCTACAGAATCACACTCCAGCACAACGCCCGCAGTGAGAACAATTCTGCAAAGTCCGTCCAAATAGTCTGAATAGTCTATACAGTGCTGTGTCGGCTCCTTGAGGAGCCTCTTTCCTGGCTGAGGATCTTCTAAACAATGATTCAGAGAAGATTCAGGCAGTAAGACTGAGAGGAGTCCTCGCATGGACGCTGGTTATTTAGGTTTTCAGTGAGTCGCTGAGCCACGAGCTTGAGGCTTCACTTGCTGGTGATTTGGGTTTGGAGGTTCCAGTTGAAGAACGACGAGTCTGATAATCAAATGAGGCGACATACGCATTGAAATAAAAGCTTGCAGCCCACGGCAAGAAATCCAACCCAAAAATTTCCACAGTTTCCTTTATGACATCGTCTTCTTTTTCATTCGTTTCTCCAAGCTAAGATGCATGGAGGCAAACAAATAAGATGAATTTTCGCTTATTGTCATTATAAGTCCCAGGTCGAGAGAGGTCAGATAAGGCCGTTGACAAAGCTGGTGTCCAGGTGCACGATAAGCACGCGGAGGAAGGACATCTCCTTGCGCGTGTTCTCGAAGATGATGCGCGGGTCATCGGACTGGCAGCGCAGGCAGTTGGGCGCCATCACCATGGCCAGATTGTTTACATCCATCTTGGTCTTACTCACATTCACTGGCTGGGCAAAGACCTGAGGTGGGCAAGAGGATGTGTGAGACACATGGAGTTCGTTCAGGTATTTGGAAAGAATATTTTTCAGAATATTTACAGTACCAAGTCTAGCCTAAAACGTCACAGGAATGCTTAGTTATGGTAGATCATGTGATGAAAGCGTATCCTCACAGCTTAACGTTACAACAACTGGAACCTAGCTAAGTATTACACTAAAATGAGACTATTTTCCTATTCTAACTTCACAATTTTGTATTGTGCAGGTGATTTTTGACAGGGCTGCATAGTTGTCACTAATCCTAACCCAGGGCTGAACGATATGGACAAATGTTCATATCTCGATTTTCATGCCAGATATCTGGATATCGGTACGGTACGATATG
>JBBKCR010185220.1:0-30608 GCA_037577295.1 Ladigesia roloffi | reverse complement strand
GTAAATGGTACCGAGGTTCAGCCATGTTTCCAGGGGGAATATGCGCATCTCGGGTTCACAGTCGTGGTCCGGGGGGGTTGATATGTTTTATGCACATCTCGGTCGTATCTCGGCCCGTCGATTGTTTAGGCATCTCAATATCCTGGATGATTCTTAAATTTCGGCTGGACGCAGGTCTCTAAGGGCATGTCCGGGAAAAAGAGGACATCTGGTCACCCTACTTAAAGCCCTGCATTTGTATTACTATACAGTTTATCTTTACATTTTCTTAAAGGGTAATGCACTAAACTCAGTTTTAAATGAAATTACAATGTTCTGGGAGCATATTTGTGGTCATCTTTAGGCATTTTTAGGCATTTTTAGGCATTTTTAATCTTTTCATAAAAAATACATGGGGGCTCTTGGAACATAACGGGAAAACTATTTTCTTTTGGCATGCCTGGCACTTTAATCTTACTTACTTGACTCACAAGGTCAAACAGACCGTGAATACAAGAGATATATAAAGACACAAGAGAGCAATAGAGAGAACTAGTCATTAAGCTTTGCAGCTATGACTATACTCTTGAAAAACGAGTGTATTTATATGCACTGTACTTTGCGCAGTGAGGAATGAACTGCAATGCAATGGCAGTGTATTACTCTGATATTTGCTTCTGTAATTAAATATCCCCCACTGCATACATCCCTGCATGTTTTCCTGCATGTGGTAGATGTTCGCCTAAGGGCAGTAATCTCAGAGACCCAGTAACATTTTGAGAAAAAAGGAGGAGTTTATGGATTCAGAAGCACTAATTTGCTTCAGTGGCTGCAGTGAGAACCATATTTATGCGACCCTCCCAATCTCCCCCCGGAAGCTGCTCGGGGCTGATTTCCCACTGTTCCATCTCTTCATCTTCACAGCTAAGGGTCTCTGACAGGATTCATCCCTACGAAGCATCAGATTCTTCACCCCATGCTTTGATGGAAGTGCATGTGGAGTTACAGCCTGAGGCATAACTAGGATCTTATGGACCACTGTGATATAAAGTACGAAGAAACAGGCCTCCCCATGCAAATCATCTTGAATGAATAAAATTAAATAATATTCTAATCTGCTTTGGTATGCTTTGCCATGTCTAAACCAACCAAAGAAGTCAGGACCTTAATGTAGGCTAACAGTCAAAGTATTTTTTTAGGTTATAGTAACAAACACATTCAAGAAAGCAAAACTGCATAAACAGCAGTACAAAAATGTGTCCCATTTGCTACAGGCCACCACCTGAGCTACAGGAAGGGATGCAATTGCCCTGGTTGCAGTTCTGGTAGATATACCATTGGATGATAGTAATAGGATGTAGACTAACCCCCTCCTTTGGCCTCACCCATTCTCTTTGTATTTTCCATACCTCAGTCTGAAACGGATGAGAAAAGAACATCTACAGGCATGGAGCCCTTGCAGTCTTAGAGCAGCGTAGCGCAAAGAGCCGTATTAGCTTGACTCTCCAGAGCTCATTTATCTGCGGGGAACAGGCTGCTCTGGATTGAGCACTTGGACACACTAAGCAAAACCTCGAGCATAAAGGTCTGCTGATGCAATACTGCTGAGATGAGTTCTCCAGTAGAACCCTGCTGCTCCTCTGTGTTCCTCCCCACCCTCTCAGTCCTTCTTTCAAGACTGACAGTGGATAGAGAGGAAAATTTGACCAAAGGCATCTTAATGGCCTGAAAAGGTACAAAGGTGACCTCATGGGGAATGAGGGACAAAAAAGCCAGTGCTCTGCGCCCTTCTGGAAACTTTTCCTTGGCCCCAGAACCTAAATCCTGTGCACAGCACTGACGGGCCAGGGATCAAATTTTAACTGCCCTTAAATTGTTTCCAAGGGGTCGAAGAAAGACAAGTCAGTTCGCATTATATGAGAACTTGGCCCAGTCTGGAACATTATTCTGGAGTCTCAGCTATGAAGGACTCTCTGTTCGGACTTCATACTCCTTGCTAGAGGCGGATCTTCATACATGCTGGTCAGCTTCTTCTCTGATGTTAACACCTAACAGTTGGTAAAGTAGCTTTTAAGAGCTGTAGAGCTGTAAGCTAGCAATGTGTTCCCTCCATTCCTCATAAAGATCTGCTAAGCACAAAAGTAGCTGCTGTGTTATAGCAATGTCTAGCCTTTGACTCCAACATGTTCCACCAGTTTAAGTCACAATTTTGCTTTCAGAATACTGTTATCATTTGCAAGAGCAAAACATATTAGACAGCAAACAACTTACTGCACTCTTAATAAATGTTCATATGGTTTGTATCCCAGACACACATTGCAAGTAAAACCTTTTAGCTGTGGATGTAAAATGTTTACATCATTTATGACACTTATGTTAAAGAATGTATAGATAGAGACTTGAAATGTCTTCCATAGCTCAGAAAGTAGGCCTTCCGTAAAATAATTTTAGGTCGCAAGAGAGAAATGCTGAGAAAAGCCTAAAATAAATGGGACCACATAAATTATAAAAAAAATAATACAGTCACTGTGAGCTGTGATTAAATCTGACTTTTGGCCTCCCAGGTCTGTCAAGTGAAGGATGAGATTTTGAATTCGTTCTGGCTTGTTCTGTTCCCAGCACGACACCAACAATACAGTAGAAACTGAGCTGGTGGAGAGAGAGACAGAGAGAAAGTGAGAAAGGTCGAGAGGGGGCGCGAGAAAGAATTATAGCATTACAGAGGGACTTGCATCGTGGCATGGTGATGAATGGCATACGTGTTTAAAATGAGACAAGCTAATAAGTTGATTCACACTCCTTGTCTTTATGGGGGGGGCACACAATGAAACAGTGAGCGACTCACAAGGTGCAGAGGGCATGCTGGGAAACCATCTGGTGCATGTGAGCTCTGGTGCCCACTGCTTCCAAGTACAGCAAGGAACCGAAGCGCTGATATCTAGGTCGCCTGGTTCACTTGAACGCTTCAGGAGAGCTCTGAGTTCAAATTCCCGCTTTGGCATGTTCATTATGTCAGCTCTGAATGCCTGCAATGTTTTGGCAGTTCAAAAAGCACATAAAACCTAAATTTAATTTCAAATTGTTATATATTTCTTGCAAATATTTATGATTTGTAAGATAATTCAAAACCTGTATGGTGCTTTTCAAAGTAGTTTGAGTAAATTCCTTAAATTAGGACTTTTCATTACTATCTCTGTCTTTCTAAATAGTATTTATTGATTTAATGAAGTATGCTGCCATTACTATGCTTAGTGCTCATTTTCCCCCATGGACAGCTTTGTTTTCTAGCTGCTGCATGCGCTAATAAATGTAAAACAGCATGTGCGGTGCCCACTAATACAGCAAGTTCCCTGGAAAACAACAGAAAAGCCCTGAGAAATTACAGGTACATTCAAGTCATTTTATTTTAATAAAACTGTATTTAATAAAAAAAAAACAGGCTGCAACTTTAAACATTTGAACTATCTGAGGTAGTGCTATAGCAAAAAGAGAGATATAAGAAATTTTCTCTGGGATCAACAGTTTTCTGATTCAATATACAATATTTTGTGGTTTTGCTCCGCCTACTCACATACAGTTCTATATAGACCCATGTGCTTGTATTGAGTGAGCTTATCTGTGAGTGATAGAACTGGAAATGGCAGTGTAAAACTTAGGTCTATGAAAAGGGAATGGGCGAGGTTAAATATTTAGCTCTGCCCTCACCCCCAGTTTAATGCTGCTGGAACTTCCAAGTGGCACTGACAAGCTGTTGGTGTTCTACACCATCAGGGTCAAATGAAATGTTCTCTAGTTACGTGGCTCACTTAAAAGCATCTCATCAATCCGATCCTCTACTACGTCACTCTCCACTGGCGACGTTGGATGATAGCCTGTTAGATTGGATGCCATGGAAACTGAGGGGGCAGGAGCGGTAGAGTGGTGCAGGGGGTGGGCAGTGCTGTGAAACCTGTGCCAATCGATTGGGCACAGAAAGATTAATGAGATACCCTGGCCCTTGTGCAGGGACTCCATTCTTTAGTCAGTCTGCCTGCTTAATTCGGATTGTCTGCTGTAATCCACATCTGCTGAAAGACCATCCATGTTACCCTTAGAAGCTCCTTCAAAAGCTGCAATGACAAAAAGGAGATAGTAGGAGATATTTGCTAGGGTGACTTTAGCATTACACTGGTCATTTTGTTATCTAAAAGTGTTCACTTGTTCCAGTGAACAGATGATGAGTGTGCCTATTCACAAAGATGTAGGATTTCTGTGTGTGTATAATAGAGCCACCAAATATAGGGTGCGGCTCTAGACTGTAAATGGCAAATGCTGTCCGAGAAATGGTAAGTGAACAAGTGGGTATTGAGCTGGTATGTACAGTAAGAGAGAAGGAGAGAGAGAAGGAGAGAGAGAGAGAGAGAGAGAGAGATTTATTAAATAAATTAAATTATTTATTAACTAACTGTTTTAATTATATTAACTGTTGAAAAATGTAACCTTGACT
Organism: Ladigesia roloffi; assembly: GCA_037577295.1. Lineage (NCBI taxonomy): Eukaryota > Metazoa > Chordata > Actinopteri > Characiformes > Alestidae > Ladigesia > Ladigesia roloffi. The sequence continues at coordinate 26,143 of JBBKCR010185220.1, read as the reverse complement.
ATATGGTGTCATAAAACACAGTGCATAGCAGCCTGCTGTGCATTGCTCTGTGTAGCTGCAGAACAGTAAGACTGCCCATGCTGACCCATTATTTGTGCTTCTAACACAGCAGGTGGATGGTTTGCTTGCTGCCTACTATATCCCACCAATTGGCAAGTTACACTTCAACATGATAATCAATGTTATTGACATCACCCTTTAGTGATTTTATTGTTATGGCTGATCTGTTGTAGCTACGCTTACATACAAACATACATATATATTTATTGTTTGATGACTGATTAATTGGCAAAAGCAAATATTACTTCATAAAAACATATTTACTCACAATTAGACACTCGTCATGACATAATATAACTTTACAGAAGACAGATTTTTTTTATTATATGTATGCTACATATTTTTTATATTTGTTTTGCTTCCTAATTCAGCCAAATGCAACATAACAAGCGTGAATACGTCCCAAATACAAATATTTTTTAAAGTATTTGTCAGAATACGGTATTCTTTAATAAACATGCTATTTGTGCCTTTGCGAATACGGTATTCGGCCCCGCCCCTAGTAGATACTGTTGATGTTTGTGGCGGATTGTGACAGAAACAAAGCCCCCAAAGACTATAATAATCTAGTCGATAAGAATATAGGCTGTGTTATCTGTTATTGAATAAGATGTCAGGAATTAGAGCTGTCCAATTTACCATAATTATCTTGAATGATTAATACATTAAAACTCTTAGCACATCAAACGCATTGTGTTGTGGATCCAGTTAACCAAAACTGATTTGTTCTGTCATTTGCTTTTTTGCCCTTCGACTTGATTAGTCACTTATAACTAGAGGCTAGGCTGCCCTGTCCTGACCTTAGCCTTTGACATCTGACCTTATGTTCACTTCAATCTTTGGAGGGTGTTTGTTACAATAGAAGCATGCGTTTGTTCTACGATTTCTCCACTGTGGGCTGCGATCTCTGACCTTGAGGCTTTGTTGCCAAATACACTTTTAGCTGCAGGATTGCAAATTGTGATAAATGGGAAAAACATGGCCTGTGGTGAAAGAGAAGGAAGTCAATATCATTTATGCCAGAACTCTCAGTGGGCTGCTGTTTAATTAATAGGGATTCTAAGACACAGTACACCTCTGTCTGTATACGCCATTCAATAAGTGTAATGCAGGCAGCCTATTGGGGTAATGTGTGCCTGGGAATGTGTTTGTGTGTGTGTGGATTAAGTGTTCCACTGTGTTTGTGAGTAAGCGAGGGTTTGTTTGCTGTGATGTCCTTAGTCTTTCTGCAGCGGTTGCATGTTTACAACTGACCACCATTAAAACATAGCCTGTGCTTAGATAATTCTATGTCCACTATTGAATGATCTTAAATGATTAATGAAAAATCTCAGGGCATTTATTTAGGGCTGCCCCCAACTAAAGATATTCCTAGTCGACTAACACTCCCGCATTTTAGCGATTATTCAAATAATCGTTAATTTCTGATATTAATATAAAAACTTGCGTATATACAAGGAAAGGTACAGCCCACTGGGCTCAGCTCAGCGCTACCCTTCCACTACAACTGGTTGCTTAGCGACCGAGACGCAGCTCCAGCAGAACTGAGGTAAAAAACATGAGGTAAAACATTTGATGTACAGTATTTTTCGGTTTATCTTGAAGTTTTATTTATGCTGTGTGTGCTACAGCCTGGATTTGTGGTGTGTTCTGTTGCTGTGGAGATGTATCTGACCCTCGTGACAAAAACGAGACGAGACGCGAAGTTAATGCTGGTCATGTGACGATAACGAAACTAAATCTATAATGTATTTTTGTTGATGAATAAGAATAATTGTTTGGCACAAAACCAAACAGTTGGCTCCAGATGAGGCTTAAAGAAGCACGGCAGCGGACTGCCAAGAAAAAACGACTAACCGACTAATGAAAATGTATTCGACCAAGCCTTCTTCATATCGACTAACGTTTAGTCGACTGTTTGGGTGCATCACTACATTTATTGCACTGTGTTGTGGACTCGCTTCACTAATTGTTCTTAAGAAACCTAGCACTGGCTTGTCAGAAAGCAGCATGAAGGTCAGGACAAAAATCATTGAAGGTGTTTAGTACAAAACAGTAATTAAACTGTCAGAATTCAGGAAAACGTTTGCGGGCCATCTTGGATTCAGACACTATTTTATAAAGCTCACAGTACCGTCATATGACGTTTTATTTGTTTGCAGTTGGACTCATTTCAAAGCTTAGACTCTGAAGTTTCATTTGCCAGAAAAGCTAAATATGTAAAGTTATTGCAAACAGAAATACAGGATGGAAAATGAAGGGTGGTATTCATGGGGATAAAAGTCAGTGGAATTATGCCACTTTGGCATGTTTGTATGTAGCCTGAGATTAAGTTTAACGTCCAGCCAAATTATTTTGCTATTTTCAGTTACGCTAAAACATAGCACTGGGGATATGGACCGCGTACAAAATTAGCTTGGGCTGGCCACTGTATAGACAGAACCATGGCTTATACTTTATCCCTGTCTTTTGCATTTCCTCAAACACCTCTTGTATCATTTAATCAAAACCTTTCCAGCAGACTGTGCCTTATGTTCCGCAAAGGTCTTTCTTACCTGGAGGGCAAAATGTTATGTCAGTTCATTATTTTTTCCAACACTGGTCAGCCAATCACAACAAATCTTGTGATTAACTACAGTTTTATAATCATTAAACTACGACTGACTGGGAGAAAAGTGGCCTTGCATCTTACGGACAACTAATCATGATTAATTGCAGCAAATCAACACCATTTAGAATCTATATCACATAGCTGGCTAAACAAATGGCTCTAAAATCCACCCACAAATTACTACTGCATCATTTTGTAGCCCCATTTAGCCCAGTCATCAACACAAGAGGTGTGCTATATAAAAGAGGAAAATAACAAGAACTGATTCAAAATAATTTTTTTTATCTTTGGTAGGTCTGAGGACCTGAATCATGTTTGTTATAATGGGAGAGACAATAAACTGTATACAGTATCCAAGGGCACCCACATAAGCTGTGTCTCATTTCGAAGGATGCGTCCTCAAGCCTGGATTCAGACGAGACGTTCTTCGTAGGACGGACGGGAAAGGAAACAGGAAGTATCCCGTTGCTATGCCAACAGACAACAGAGTCGTAGTGCTCTCACACTAGTTAAAAAAAAGTACAATTATTTCTAAGTTTGGAGAGAAATTTGAAAAGAAAATGTTTTTATTTGTTTTATTTTATTCAACTGCAGCGTTTTGTCAAATAAACGACGGTTAGTTACGGCGACACAAAGAATTGTGGGTTATCTGTAGCAGCGATGGATACACTGCATGCATCCTCCGAATTCCTGTGAAAGAAGGACGCATTCAAAGGTCGCATTTGGAGTGTCCTACTTGCTTTTCTGAAATGAGACATCCTCTATGACATATGCAGCCTTCGAATACAGCCTCCAGAGGGCGCATCATTCGAAATGAGACACAGCTATAGTAAAAACCCTGTCATTGTGATGTGGTTAAAAAATGCCTAAAATGCCTATTTTTATATTGTAAACCCTAAATATGCCCCCAAATATTCTCCCGAAGCACTTACATGACAATGTAAATGTAAACAAGTAATCGTACTGTACAGTTTACACTGAACTCCTGAAATGCTAGGACAATAATTACCGATGTTACCCAGGCAGGAGGTTTGAAAATCCATGATGGACTTAAACCGTGACTGCTGATCCGTGTGACAATAGGATGTTACTGTACATACTTAATTGCAGCTGCCTTAAATACAGCCACACTACTGTGTGTGATCTTCTCTGTGCAGCATACACACACACACACACACGTACACACAACACTAACATGCCACTACCATCACAGTGTCACTGCTGTGCAGAGAGTGATCCAACACCCAAATAATACCTGCTCCTGAATGGTCTTAAATACTGATTAAGTGGGCTAAGATATGACGCAGAACAGCAGATGGACCTACAGTTGGTAACTGTAAACTGCCTCCCCTGTGGAACTGATACAGCACACACTGAGTGTACATACAAGGTGGGTGGACTCAATAAAGTTGCTAGTTGGTTTTAAAGTAATGCTGTGAATGATCTCAAAGGCTTATGAGGGAGACATTATGATGATGGATCACAAACGCACACACACATTTTTACAGAATTTTTGAAAGTGAACACATTTCCTCAAGGTGTACTCCATCGGGACCTGATATGTCCATGTTAAGGATATTTTATTGTCTGAGGCCAAAACATGGCTGTGATCCACTGCAGGTCCAACATCCTCTCTGTAGACCTGTCTGTAGCAACAAAATGGGGTCAAGTAACTCTACTTGACATCACCCCATTAGTGCAAATCGCCTGACCATTGATAAATAATCTACTCTTGTAAATTTGCCACTATTTCACGGCAGGCTCATGTTTATGGTTGGTGAGGACATAGGTTATCATTTATCTGCGCATTCCCAGCCCTGCACAGACTGACCGAGAGGCAGCAGTGAACAGAGGGGGGAAAAGATCACATTTCCAAAAGTGCCAAATGTCTTCCATCATTCTAGGACATTCTGTTGTGTTGCTACTATCTACTAGACAAACAAGGCACAACATTAGCTTAGACACAAGGAGACAAGTAACTTGCTGGGGAAAAAAGGAAAGTGCTCTGTTAATGAATGGCTCAGTGTGGTGGTTTGAGTGTGCATCTCTCAGAAAGGCTCAACCTCCAGAAAGCAGAGCAAATAAACAGAAACAAATGGCTACAACTACACATCTTGATCAAACAACAAGCTGAAAGAAGTGCCTCATGGGAATGGGAAAGCTCTTTTGATGAATGTATGTTTGTTGCAAGCAGGATGCAGCTTCCTTGCTTGTACGCTCGGGCGGAGACGTGGGAAGATAACTGACGAAGAAAAGGAGACAAGTGGAATGACGATGGCAGTCACCTTTCTGCCTGAGCTGCTCAGCTGCCATGTACCAGCTGTTAGCATTTTACAAAGAACTACGAACAGGCTAATTAAATTAATCCACTCATTCCGGTTAAACGCAGGATGATTTGGGCACCATGCATGCTAGAATACATGCTGTGCAAATGTAGCTAGCAGTCCAGAAGTGAGAAGAACACAAAACACTGAAAACACTATTGATTAATGAATGGAACACTTTGCATGTATTCCTTTCATTCCAGTTGGTCAGATTCACTCGACACATACATAAATGTGGTGCATAATTCCTCAGCAAAACCTACCAAATAATGAGATGCAAGATTAGTCTACAAAACGTTGTATAATCTCATTGATTAGAAACCACATTTTAATTTACAGCCTTTTGGTATAAAGCCTGTTAAATGTAATGCTGAACTGGATCGATACATTTCTCATTGAAAGAAAACCACTTCAAAGCGCTCAGTGAGGGATCATTTCAACAGCGCAATTCACCAGACGTGCACACTGCAGGTGTCTCATTTAATATCCATCTCATTCTTTGTACTTGAATTGGTCACTTTTAACATGGAAGCACTCAAAAAACTGTCTCCATAAGGCAACCTTTTAATCATCAGTGCAACCTACACAAGCAGACACTAGAGAACACACTAAAGTCTTGTGCGCTATCTTTATCCTGCTAGCAATTTTGTCTTGTGACAGTTCACAAGAAAAAGACTTTAAAGCAATGCTAATTAAGATCAAACTTCAGAGCAAACTGTTTTTGTGCAAATCTGTAAAGATGTTAGAATATCACATCATAAAATACTGTTCTCTCCCAGCTTCCACTAATTATCCAATCAGCAAGTGTTTGTTTTTAATCACCACATGCCATTTTAATGAGAAAGTTTATAATTGGTGTTTCTGATGTTTTTCTTTATTGGCTGTTGGCTCCAGCGCTTAAGGAATAGTAGTTCAGATTCTTAAAACTGGTTAAGCCCCATATTTATATATATATGGCCCCATATATATATATATATATATATAAAGTTTGACTCCATGCCAGCACAGTCTCTTATCAGCAGTATTTCACCATCCCAAGATGCATTTTCTTTGTGTTCTCTGGACAGTACAAAAACATTTATACAGTTTAATTTTGCACAAAATTTCATGTAAAATGTTTATATTGCCACGAAAGAAGCAAAAGAAAAGTGGAGTTCACCCTTCTCCTGGAGTTTCTTACTATTTCTCTTGTGCTGCATTACACTGTTTATGTGTGTGTGTGAAGGAAAAATATTCCTAACTATAAATTAATGTGGTAACGTATTATTTTTGGTTCTTTGTTACCAGCAATGGGCAAGATTTTATATTAGTTACTCTCAGATCACTGACAAAAACACTGTAATGTCATCTTCCAAATGCACACCACGCCTTTGATAAGTCTTGGGGAATTCTGTGCAATTCAGTTTAATGAGACACAAATGTCTCTTAAAAAGACATGTAAGTAAATGCTCCTGTTCCTACAGTTCTTTACTATAATAGCTACCCACACCCCCCGACACCTGCAGCAGTGATTGTGCGAAGATTCAAAAAAGCTATAAAGGCTGATAAGAGACTGTGCTGGCATGGAGTCAAGCTTTAATACCACTGCTTTATTGTGACAGCGACACTCGACAATTTAATGCCTTGCGCAGAGACGTGTACGTGTTTCTGCTAGTAGTGGGAGAAGACTGGTCCTGTTTTTTGCAAGCAAATGACGACAGCAGTATTCTTAGTAACTCGGTCCTTTCAAAAGCTCCCAACAGAAACACACAGAAGGATTTTAGAGTAGCATTCAGCTGAGTTGCTCTCATACCCCCTAAAACTATCTTTGGTGGTGTTTACTAAAAGCTTTCCATAAGTGTAGTAAGTGCGAACACCATTGAGTAACATCCTGGTACTAAATTATGATTATCATAAATAATGCAGAAAGCTGTAACGGCTGTTTTCTTGGAGCGGATTCAATGCATACCCTTTGAGATCAGCATGCTGGAGAGATGGCGAGAAAGAGCTGAGAAAGGGCTGAGAGGAAGCCATTAAAGCTGGGATGAGCTTCAAGGACGTGGCTAGAGTCCAGCGAGCTCTCCTTAATTAGTCATTTGACACATTTCTCCACTCTCTGGACCCCATTACCACTGTACTTCTTAGCTGTGCATATTGGGCAACAAAAAAAGATAAGCAACAATGTACTATTAAAGTATGAAGCTGACTAATAAAGATGAATAATTATTGTCTTAAATTATGTCACATTATACCACAGCATTATTCTGTGCTGGTGATACTATAAGTACCTAATAGTACTAGCACTAGGCGCTGGTATTCCTATTTATTTTTATTCATTCCATGAATAATTTCAAATTAACAAAGCATGTTTATTGTATATGCTTAAAAATTCTAACTAATAGAATTGACGCCCCCCATTGGCATCTGAACGCCGCCCTTTCAGCTGTCTCATTCTCAACACCAACCCCGATGGGTTTCAAACGCCCCCAGGGGGGGCGGTACCGCCCCCGTTGAGAAACGCTGGGATAAACCTTCATTAAATGTACAAAACTTTGAAAAATACAGTTAAACATGCATGGGCTTGAATCAGCTAAATATGCTGAAATAAATAGATTTCTGTTGAATTGTGACTAAATATCAAGACACTTACAGAGTTCTGTATTCTATTTTTACAGTATCATCCACCTAATTTAGATTCTTTTGTATCACATCTGTTATTTTTAAAGAGAAACACAAGGCACCAAAATAATGTAAAATAAAATTTAAGAAAAAATAAAAACGTAAAATAAGTCTAATGTAAATAAAAGAATCTAATAAAAAAAATAAATTTAAGTAAAATCTTAATGAAAAACCAGTGGAAATATAACAGCCACAATATAAATATAAAAGTAATATAACACATAAGATATTACAGTAATTAAATGAATTAATTGAGTACAGCATACGATATTGCACATAATATTTGGTACTTGGTAAGAACATTGCACAGTGTTGCACATACTGTTGCACATCACAGCAGAAATAATGCACACACAATGATAGTTTTTAAACTCGTAATAAATAAACAGAAGCAACAGCAAGTTATTGCACAGGTTATTGTGTTGCTGTATGACTGAGGGAGGAGTTGTAGAGTCTAATGGCGGCTGGAAGGAAAGATTTCCTGTAGCGTTCAGTGGAATACCTTAAGCTGGTCAGTCTGCCGCTAAAGGTGCTTCTCAAGTCATATTTTTCTCAAGTTATTATTTATTTATAGTGTAAACTATGAGGTTTCTGCATTAAACATTGTAATGCAGTGGCACACAAAACTGGTAGATCCTCGTGACTTAATGGAAATTATAAAGAACTTTATGAGATCACTAAGATGGGCTTTGCTTTGACATTATATCTAAGCCGTCCTTTAGATTAGCAGGTGTTCCTTCTCTTTTGCATGAACTTGGCACTCTGTAAGCTCAAATATATACAGCGTAGGCTTATACATGCCAAACTACACTCTCTTGCTGTTCCAGAGATGGAGAATCAGGAGAGAAACATCCTTACTGCGACTGCCGCTATTTTCGTCTCTGCATGTGGTAACCGTTTCTCCAGGTTTTAGAATGATTTATTAATATTAAAATAACACTGAACGGTACAAATGCGGCACGCTTGTGTACACTGGATATATGAAAGACGTCTTGCATTGCTAATGTATTTACTGCTGGAGTGAACATTTTGAATAGAACAGAACTAGAACTGTTACAATCAGTAGGAAATTCTTTATATTACAACTGCACAGACAAACAGAAACAGAAACTAGAAAAATATAAAATAAATACATACATAATTAGATAAACAAATAAATAAATCAAATTTTTTTACATCTAAGAAAATACTCCACACTACATACACAAATACTGATTATATTCTAATAAAAGTCTCATAAAAACCTTCATGAGAAACACAGATGGATGAGAGCAACTCATTGAATTTATTCTCTAAAATATCTGACTCACTGACTCACTCTGGTGCTTTGAAGTGCTGTTAAGTGTGCTCAGACATGGCTGTGATATTGCTGAACTTTAGGGCTGAAAAGCCAAATGATGATGGCTTACACCTGCTGTAGCTCAGAGACTACTGTGCCCGAGATGTATTCTCGCATGCTACATCAAAGTGTCCCGTTTGCTGTCTGTCTGTTTTGTCGGGAGAATTTGCAAGGAACTGTTTCCCCTTGTTCCCTAGTTACACCTCAGCAACTTGACGGCTCCTCACTTTTACTGACGCGTAGCATGTTGCGATAAAGCCTCTGTCCTGGGCGCTAGAGGACGGGTGGTGTGCACCAGAGAGGATAATGAGATATTTATACCTCTCAGCACCGCTGCAGCAGAGGAAGCAAATACTTTGCCTCCCATCATGAGGGACTTGAGCCTGGAAATACAATGGGCCAGATGCAAGCAGGCAAATAGCTGCCCAAGCATGCTGTGGTGGTCCTAAATTTGTAAACAGGTATCATTTATATATCCTTCAGCAAACCACTTGATTTAAAATAAATTGTTTTTCTACTTGCATTGTTGTCTGTGTGACAGTTTTATGCAAGAATGAGTTAACACAAACACATTTTTGAACAACCATGAAGATACAGCGCCACCATCCCAAATTCTCATCAAGCTGGCTCAGGAATTGAAAGGATACCTTAATTGAGCAGCATACTGTAATATTTAAAATCGGAATTTGGTTTTGAAAAGACTGACTTGGGAGATTTTGTCAGGAATTTGCCATGCTGTTGGGACAAATAGAGACCTGTTTCATTGCTTCAAGCAAAAACTGCTCAAACACCAAAACAGATTGCGATTATGGTCATTAGAGGCAAGGTCATCAAGCAGCAGAGTCTGTAAAACACAACAGGGTCAGACATATGCCCTGACTGCCCTGGAATGAGCAGTTTCTCAAGGCTCTTTACGACCATAAAAGCAAACACTGTAAACTGAATATTGCTAAATTTATATAAGACCCCTCCTCTAATGATGCAGCTTATACTCTAGGAGTAGTCTCTCATACTTGGGTTTGTTTTAAAATTACAGTTGTCTTCATACTCAAGGTGAATTTCATTATAAAGAATTTCATTCTTTATAAACACTATCACTCTCATTACAAATGGTTTCAGGATCATTTTAATACAAAACCTAGGAATAATGCATCTATAATCAGTTTCAAAATTGTTTAATAAATAAACTTTAAATAATATTTTGTAGATATACCCTGGGTGGATTTGGAAGATAATGGATTTGGAAACTAAAGATTTGGTTTGGTTCTGTTTTTGCTATTTCAAACAATAAAAAACATTTTATGTATACAGTTCTGATAAATCATTTGAGGTAAAATAAGCCATATTTAATGAACAAAGTAGGCTTACTGTTTCAATACTCAACCAGAGGTCCTGCGGGTACCCGGGGGCTCACTGCACATTTAAACTGTGTGCTCTATCAGAGAAAAACATTCAACTGTGTCTTGGCTTTGCCAGAAATCAGATAAAGGTCACCTTTAGTGACTCCCCCACTCAGGGAGGAGCTTACAGGTCATCAGATATGGAATTCAAACAAACTGACCATCCCAAGATGTCAAACTGAGCGATACATATCACCAACCTTCCAGATGTGCAAACTCCTTAAAGATAGCACATTTTTCATTTGAAATATGAGACATTAGATTATAGTTACTTTCTTGAATTTGTAAATATGAATCTGTAAATATGTAACAGGTCAATAAACAATTATTAATAAAACGACTGTTTGAAAAAAGGCTTTGATACTGTGATATACAACGAAATGGTCATACATTTCAATTTTACCAAGATAAGGTAGCTAAAGAAAAAACAAGACCTACTAAAATCTTGCTAGGCGGGTTGTCTAGGGCAACAAGAGGCATCATTGCTTGTGCCTCAACTTTTTGACGTCTGTAATAGTAAGGTTTGACATGCTCTACCACATGATTGTGTCCTTGGATTGACCTTCCTGTGCTGTATTGGCAATCTAATTTAACAAGCTTTGTAGATTGTAAGTTTTTAATGACCTCTTCCATGAATGTAACACTAATGAGTAGAAGGGATTTATGTAGCTGGCAATAGCACGACCTCAAAAAAGTGTCTTTTTAAAACCATAAATTATATCATCATGTGTCAAGTGCTCAATAAATGCATGAGGCCATTATCCACTGTTTCAGATTACGGCAACACTGAATATATCCATCAGTTCACACAGAGCCAGTCACCTAAAACTGATACTTACACTACTAACACACCCAAGATAACCCTGCAGATCACTTAGCCAAGTAAATAAAAGAGATTCACTTTTGAAGGACTTGCCAATCCTGGAGTGATCAGGTTAGTAAAAGGTCGATTTATTGCAGCTGTGTGCACTGAATATGTGATGCTACTTAGCATCTCTACCAAGAGCGTGATCCACCCAGCCTCTGTGTTTCTCTCAGAAAAGAAAAAAGAACAAAACCTGTCGCGTATGGAAAAGATGAAAAGCGTTTGGCTGTGACCCCATTAACGCCAGCTCCTCCATGTGACTTGTATCTGGATTGTAACCTGGTAAGATCTTAACCGTAATTACACACACACGTGTGTCTTCAGCCTTTCAGACAGAAATCCAATTACTAAGTAATATGCAAATCAGCTCTTATGCATCAACCAATGCTGCTTCTGAATTTTCTGCTCTGTTTTTAAGAAATTCCCTGTTTTGCTCAGCGCTGCTCATTACCTTAGTCCGACAGGCAATGTTTATAGGAAAACTTCTATTTATAATAATTATCCATTATGAAACTTGCATTAAAATATTGTAGCCACTGAAAAACGACCAGGTGAAATAATGGTTGGAGAAGCTCATGGCGTGAAGTGACCTAGGGGGTAACAATGTTGTGTGGTGGGCAGATAATGGGAGGTGACTTAATTGGTAGTTAAATTCAAATTTGGAAGAAGGGTGCATTTACATTGGAATAACATCTGGTTAAATGCCCTTTCTTGGGATTGTTTTTATATGGCTTGGATTTGTCCAGACAACGTCCTGATACTAAAGTGGGCAGGTATAAATTGGGTCTGTTGAACTCAGTGAATGTTTTGTGTGCTTAAGTTATATTATTATCTTATACCACATGTTTTTTTCTAGGCACCACTTCTCATTGGAGCCCTATTGAATTCTAATATTGTGTGCACGGATTCAGACTTTGGACCAGTTAATCAGGGGCAGAGTATTGCCTCTGTACTATACAGGAAGAGAGTGGATGGGGGAGTCGGCTATAAAATGCGTGCCTTTGACAGAGTATGTGAATTTACAGTTAAGACAGCTGGGAAGGGACAAGCTGGAAAAAATACAAACACAGTGAAACTGACATGGTGTCTTAGCTTCAGGCAAGGCAAGGTTATTTATATAGCACATTTCATAAACAAAGGTAATACAAAGTGCTTTATATAAAAAGAATAAACACGAAAAAGCAAGTAAAACAATCATAAAAACAATGATCACAACAATGTAAAATGTAATGATTTAAAATTTGATTTAAAATAAGTTTAAGACAGTTAAAAGTGAGTCTAAATGTTTGAGTCTTGATGTTTGCTAATGAGTCTGCTATGTGGTTTGGTTTAGTGGTAAAACACTTACAACTGAAGGAAGAGAATCAGAAAAGCAGATGTTTATAGCGATGTTCTGAGAATTTCTTTTTTTAACTCAAACTCTTTTTGTTTGTTGTGTCCCACCATGCAGTCATGCTTCACATTATCTTACAGAAATGTAGCTAGTTTTGCATGCTATTTAAACAAAGCCAACAGTAATAACAAGATGCTGTAATGAATAACCTATGATTACTGGGTGGTGCCCCTAGTGGTCTGGAGCCCCTGCCCGTGCACTTGCCCCCATGCCATGATCCATCTATCAGTCCTGTTTGCCCCACTAGCACAGAGGTGCAGAAGTCAGTGTGGAGTGTGTGAAGCCCTCTGCACCTGACTGATTTCTGATGAGTTAATTAGATCAGCGTGTTCACTGAGCTGCACTGGATTGACTTTAATCATGCAGGAGTTGTCAGTGGTTAAACTGAGCTGAGTGGAGCTGGGTGCGCACCGCTGGGACAGGTCTGTGCCTTCGGGACAGCATAGAGGTGACACACACAGTCGCACACACACAATAAACCTTCCTAAGTGGCCAGGGGTTGGATCTGAACTGAGGTCATAAACTCTTTCTTCATTTTGAGTGTGCAAACTGCATCAGAAGAACTATGATTGACATCTGACCTCTGCAGGAAGTTTAGGAGATTCCAGTGCGTAACATGCCTGCCTGGTATATTTTGACAAAACAGGAACTGACACACTGATCTTGTTTGAGGGAAGGGACAGATGTGACCGTGGTGTGTTGTACTGTATTGTTTGTTTTTTGTGTGTGAAAGCATTTACATTTCCAGGAGGATTTATTTCGTCCCTCTCCATTTTTATCATAATCTCTGAAATATCCTCCTGTCAGTCATTTCATCCCACAAAAGAGCTCTCCTCTTCTTGCCATTTGCTGAAAGTTAGTCACACTTGGAGCAAGAGAGATTATTTGTAAGAGCCATGTCAATTGATTAAAAAGCTCCTTCCTCTGCCTGACCTTCCGCCTTGAAAACACCACTGACAAACAGCATGAGTAGTGTGACTGTCTCCTTACACCTTTTTAAAAGGAGAACTCTACTTCTTTTTCACAAATTCAGTGGCTGAGATGTAAGCAAAATCATTTCAAGTGGTTTGATGTGAAAATCTCTGTCATGAATGGATTTTGAAAAAAGGAAAGGCGTGGGGCAAAAAGATCTCAAAGCTATTAGAAAATTAAGTCCCAGAATTCAAGAAGTGTATTCATACATATTTAATGGAACTATTTTCTATGAGGTGACTCTCAATGACACTGAATTCTTCATATATCAGCACCACTGTGGACAATTCGGACTCGCCAAATTTCTTTAGAACGGGACTCCTGTGAATGACTTTGTTTATAATCTCAACAATTTAATTATGAAGATGTTTACAGAGACTGGCGGAACTCCCTATTCACTTCACTCCTGATAGCCAGGAGGGGTCTAAAATAAATGTTTCCTCATGTTAGGTGGGGAAAAAAGCATTACAGGATATCAGATAAAAAATGTTTCTGTTGCTGTTTGCGAGATACTCTCGCAGAATAAATATGGATTTATGACTGGGGTTGCATGAAATAATGAATCCCATGTAATGTGTAAAATTACGCTTGACACAAACACTGTAAAGCTCAGTCTCTGTGTATAAATGTGAAGTTTACTGGCCTTATTACTCAGCATCAGTGCTTGTGTCGTCTCTAAGCTGTAACCAAGAAACTTTCTGTTGTCTTTGAAAGCCAGGCTGCCACAGTTCTTTCCGTTCTGCCTTTCCAATGCTGACTGATGAGAGTCATCTCTGCTCTGTGAAATCTGGTTTGTGGAAAAGTGCCAAAGGAGCTATAATGAGCTCAGGGCACAGATGAAGACTGGTAGGTTGATTGAGTCCAATTTGTGCCTGTTTGTATCGCCTGAGAATTCAATCGCACACCCACGCAGGGCTGAGTCACATTGGCAACCCCCCCCCCTACAGTCTCTCTATGATTGTTAAGTAATTACCACGGACACTTTGCCTCCACATCCCAAAGCCAAAGGAGGTTTTTATTGGATGCCTTATAAAATACCATTCTATTAGGGGGTTAATGGGTGTTAAATACTAGGCTGGATATAGTCTGGGGGGTTTAAAATGTCCGTGTCATATATTGAATGCAGATATATGAAATATATATAAAAATAAACTCTGTATGGTGCTGCAACTTTGCCCTTTTTTCCAAATTCCAGGACTGTGGAAAGTGTGTTTATGGGATCTCAGCTTATCATCAAGTTTAGAACTTTCACAACTCCTGAGCTCCTGTTTTTCGCTTATTCTCCTGAATCTGTTAAAGGTGCACTTCTGGAAAGTTCCGTTCAAAGTTCCGTAGTTTAATTGCCCGACGAATTCTCACAATAAAGAGAACTGCGGAGACGGGGGAATGCCGTAAGGCAGACTCACCTGAGGGTGCAGGACGCGGTGCATGGTGTCGAGAGCTCCTCGGCCAGGCGGCGCGGATGCTCCTCTCAGCTCCTTCAGATGTTCTGCTGGCTGCGGGGGTCTACTCTCACATTTCTGTCCTCTGTCTACGCGGGGGATACGAGCACGAGGTCAAGAAGTGTAGTTTAATCCAGAGCAGTGGAGAAATGCCTTGGACCTCAGGCGTCGGGCAGCTGAGGGCTACATCTTAATGTCCCGCGCGGGCTGTTCTCGCCCCGGGGGACAGTGAGGGTTTATATCCCTGCTCTCGAGACTTCCCGGGTTAAATCCGTGGCGGGTGGAGATCGGCCTGAGAGTCTTTTCTCACGTCTCGATGGCGTCGGATCCTAGGAGACGTTCGTGCGACTGGATTTACGTCGAGCCTGAGTGCGCGTAACCCCCCCTTCCCGACGATGGAAACCGAGCAGCTCGTGCGCCCTGCGGTGGGAGCTGAACTTTTCAGCTCGCTCTGTCTGTCTGTTTGTCGTTTGCTCTCTCTCTCCCTCTCGCTTTCTCTCTCTCTGCTTCCAGCTTATTGGTGGTAGCGCGCTCCCATCAATACGCGCACTCCACGTGCTGCACGCCTTTCATGAATATACGGCTGGGACCATGTGACGCGCCCGCGCTAACCGGATACGACAGAAAAAACATGAGTGAGAGAAATAAACAGACTAATAAATTAATAAACAAAGGAGCACGTTAGCGCGGCGTTGGAACGCGAGGGAAGTGTGGCAGAGGTGCGAGAGCTGGTTTGGGCAACCCGGACCGACCGGTTGAGCATGCAGCGCGAGGAAGCACGCGCGCAACTGCTGCACCTTGCTGCACGCAGCGCTTTCTGATCATTGACCAGTCCTGCAGTGCGACCGTGCCGAGCGTGTGTGCACTCCACTCTCGCGCTGGGTGTTTTTCCAACGATCTGGCGCCATCTGACCAACAAGCGCGCGCGCCTGAAAGCCATAATTTTTTTTAGGTATAATACATTGCACATTTCCCATTAAATATATACTGCTAATGTAGAATTATGATGGAAATGTCTTGATTTTCTGATATTTTTAAAATATATAAAAATGTGACCTTTATTTCTTGTCTCATACACTATTCCACTGTTTAAAAGAGTTAAAGAAAAAAAAATGTAGAAAACATCCTTAATATTGTTTGATGTGTTGATATGGCATTAATTTTTGTAGTTACCTGACCTAGCAAGTTATCAAGTGATTTCTGTTATCTTTTTCAGATAACTAAATTAATCAACAAACAATTTTAAAACCTGGACACCAAGTAAAACTTTAAAGTTATTATTTTTACTGTGTAGCGCCTGGAATTCTGGATGGAATGGAAAAGACAATCAGTGTCCTTCTGAACTGTGTTTTAAAAGAGTACACAATGAAATATATTTAATTTAATCTTTAGGTGATGTAAGTGAATCACGTCTTTACTCTTAAAGGGAAAATTACTGTACCTATATAACTGTGTAGTTACCCATTAATAATTCATGCAACGCCACAAGAGCTGCTGGTGGTGTATTCAGGGTTACAGCAGGATTACAGTGACAGCTTATGTAATTATACACTTTACTATTTACTCATGTAAATACAAAAGTGTGTCCTTATTACTTGAGGACATACTGACTGTATTTACAATGAGTGTGTTGTGTATTTACAAATCAATGTATTTGCGATACATGTATACATGAGCTGCTCAATATTAATACATCTGTAACAGAGAATACAACACAAGTAGTTGGTGCTTATGGTTATTGTATAACCACATAGTTACTAGAGTCTGAATTCCACCAATACTTTTGAAATTCCACATAATTAAACCGTTAAGAAGAGCCATTCAGACTGCTTTGATCCGAAATACTCCATTGATAAACTTAGAAAGTAATTTGAAGTGTTTAATGCTTTTAAAAGCTCCCTCACAGAAAGTAATAAATATGGTTAAATATGAATATATTCCCTGATGCTGCCCTGAGGATAGTTTTCAGAAATAGAATTAAAACATGTTTATTCTGGCACCTCTGTATGCTGTTTTGTTCTGTAAACTCCTGTGCTGTTCTGTATTGCTGTAAATTAGTCTTGTTCTGCCTACAGTTGTGATGTTGCTTTTGTATTTTGTGGGTCAATTTTTGTTCTTTGTGTTGCACGAAGAGGAATGTTGATTCATTTCACAATGTACCGTAGATATGGTGATTAAAATAGAAAATAATACCTAAAGAAAACCTCGATTTTCTGCTTGTTTTGCAGCTTAGAGTATGTAGATTACTTCCAGGATCCTCTTTCTTTTAAAGTGTACATCAATAATGCTTTAAATATACAAACTATCAATTCTGAGATCCTTACAAACTCATACAAATGTCCCCATGACATTAATTTAAATCTCATGAATTTATATCTCCTTCCTGTGACTCATACAGCAGCACTGGATTTTATTGATAATCAGAAAATATCTAATGATAAGATTGATTATTTTCTTATTATTCTTTATTTAATACTGTATTACTTTATTAATTAATTACAGCCTTGTGTTTAATTATCAGCTGTCAACCAGAAGAGAATTTATAATCTATGTTTTGGGTCATCTCGTTGTCTTCAGTAGTTTCATCTTCTCACTGTCCCCATTGGCTGGCTCATTTGGGACAGATTATTATAAAGCTGCTTTGAGACAATCCCAGAAGTGCTGTACAAATTTAAACTGAATGTAGCTGAACTGATAGTCACCTCGCCTGCAGAAAGCAATCCTTATTCAGAGCTGCAGTTACTCATTATAGGCTGTAACAAGCAATAGGACCAAAGTAAGTGTTATACTTGCAAAGTACCGAGACATAAGCATATTTGTATTCATTTATTCATTAGAGTGAAGTTTTATTCTAATTAGGGTCTGGGATTTCTTTTTATATCCACCACCATTCGCACTTGGAAATGAGAGACGTTTTACATTTATATCTCTTGTTCCACATGGTCCTGCCTTCAGTTTTGTATGAGGAAACTATAAAAAACAGCAAATCTGAATAATATCTAGCTAAGTAGTGATGAAGGGTAAATATATGTCTAAGGCATTGCACATTACCCATTTAACAACATTTCTAAAGTTGAATTAGGGATAATAATGAATATTCAATTTTGCGAAGTAGTTTAAGTATTTGTTAAGGTTATTGGTTTTGAATCTGTAACAATGATTTGTTTAAGCTCATAAAGGGGTGTCCCAGCTAAAGAATATGTCATACAAGAGATGCTTGCTGAATCTGAATTGTTTGTGGCAATGATGAAAAATATGTGAGAGTAGTATTTAATCCCTGTAAACTGTACAGAAGTTTTGCAGAAATGTGGTGTGTTCAAACCCGTTAGAATAACTTTATCATGTAATTTAAATGATGGAAAAACGAAACAGGAGTATGCCAAGCATCTCATGGCAACTACAAAGACTACTGTGCAAACTGACTTTTAATTTAGTTACTTTTAAATGCAAAAAAGAACAAAGCCTTTGATTCGTGAGGCAGAGCCAGAACCTCTGGCCATTTTAGGGCTTCAGGGAGTTCTCTTCCCTGCTTTCTCAACTCTGTGGTCTCTTGTCATCTTCATTAAAGCCTGCTGGTTCTGTGTACAAAAGAGGTTTAATTTCATAGACCCCTGTTTTTATTATTTGATATTTTTTTTGTAATGACATGGCAATTGTGCATTGTTACTTGGGTGAATAATGCAAGCCTGGATCCCCTGAGTATTTAGGGGGTTAAAGAGGTTCTTCTCACTCACAAATTTCATTTACAAGCATGGTTATTTAAAGAATCTTCCATCAAAAGTTTCTATTGTATTGAGAGAACCCTCTTTTTTAATGTGTAACTGCACATCAAGGATATATTCAGGGGTCCAGATGTTTTTTATATTTGAAATGGTCACATGCAGAGGAGGAAGGATCACTCTTCAGCATCTCCCACTTAGGAAGAATCACTCTTCAGCACCTCCTCATTGACCCTGAAAGGGTTATAAGGTTTTTGTGAGTTTATTAGAGGTCAGTATTGATTGAAAAGCCAGATGCTCCTAGGTGAGGGTGACAACATCCTAAATCCTAGTGATGTATTTCCCGTCATGCCTGGACATCCAGATTTAAACTCGTTCCTCGAGTATGGATATGTGCAGGAAGTGCAGAATGAGGGGGCTGTTGAAAAGAACCATTGGCCATCTTCAATCACTCTTCATTTCCCTTTAGTGTTGCTGAGTCTACCGTCTTGTAACTTAAAAGCAAGGGCCTTCTGTCTTTCAGATTGAGGACAAAGAGTGGTAACAGAGGATTGTCACGCAAACTGGACTGAATACATTGTTCTGATGTTCACCATCCAATAATGGTCGATGTTCAATGTTAAACACAGTTTAAATGTTGCTCTGAAGATGTATATGACATATGTAAATAGACATCATGTCAACCTCAATAGCCTTGGGCAAACCACAAGTCTAAATCACCGCACTTGCTGTTAAACATCACCAGTAATGTCTTGTTCACCAGTAATCTCTAATAGATATATGTCGTTTCTGTCCATTTTTGTCAAAAGCAGTACACATTGCACACACTAAACTGTTTCAACATAACCAAATAAACGAACAAATTAAAATGAGCTTACTAACCAACTGCCACTGTAAATCCCCATTATTTATTATATATTGGCCATTCTCTGTACTGTAGCTGCCACTAATGCACATTTATTTCTCATCTACCTCAATCTTTGCAAACTTTGGATATCAATGCATTGTACATTTTTTTATTTTATTTCTAACATATAAAAAAGTGTTTCCTAAATCAAATACCCTGCACTTTTGTTTCCAGTACACCAGGTCAAACTAATCAACTGATTAAAAGGCTTTGCTGGGTTGAAGTGGGTCTCTAAAAGCAGGGAAAGCACTTAACTGTTGAGGGTAAGGGGGCAATCTATGAGATTTCTAAATCTATTGATTGTTTGTGTTTGTGTTATCATGGAAAATGATTGAAACCTTAACTGACAAAGCTCCTTTTACCTATTTGTGTGGCATTTGGATGGAATGGTAATTTCTGTAAGAAATTTCTCTCTTAAATATAAAATACAATTCAATTTATATATATAAAATTTTTACACTTTCTAGGCAGTTTTGGCTACACTTTATCATGTGTCTCACACACATATATGTGATGTCACACCACAATTAAAATGCTGTTTGCTAATTTTACATTAAATTTTTTTATTCATCATTATCATAAAAAGAGCCAAAGACAGAGTGCATTCACTCCAATTCAAAACTACTGAAAACGATCATGTTCGGTAACACAGAAATGTATTTATATGTAGGGGAGAGTGGTGTAAAGTGAGACATTTTTTACATTTGCTCCCCTCTAAGCAAACTAAAATTATATATCAGCAAAATTTACACCTTTCCCATGAATTTTAAATGTTTCCTAGCAATGTAAATCATCAGAATGTATTCAGGGTGAAGATTAGTGAAAATATAATTGTTTTTTAAAGGGGTAAACTGAGACAGACCAGAGAAATCAAAGGGGTAAAGTGAACCAGCTGGGGGTGCACTGATCCACTTACTTTTTCTACGCTAAAGCTACCATAACAACATATGTTGTAACTGTTAGAAACCTGACTGCTAGCTTGACAACCACACATTCCAGAACTAATGAAGGACTAGTAACAGAATCTGGTCAATTAAGCATGTTTAATTGGCGACGTGCTAGGAAGCTGCCATACCAATCTTCACCTAGAGTTGACAATTCATTATTAGGCTGTCAAAAGATTAATCTCAATTAATTGGTTGCAAAATAAAAGTTTGTGTGTGTGTACTGTATATAATATTTTTTTGTATATAGAAACACACACAAGCATGTATATGTTTAAGAAAACATGTATTTATATATAAATAATAATTATACACAGTACACACACATATTTTGTAAACTTTTATTTTGTAACCAATTAATGGTGATTAAACATTTTTACAGGCCAAATTATTAGCTACAAGCTAAGATTAGTTGGTCTTAGCTAACTTATAGAATCATGTGATCTCTTGCACACCCTTATCCTACCTGCACATTGTGTCTTTGTATCCTCGAGGGGTGTTTTGCCCTAGGTTGTCTTCCTGGTGTATTGCCTTGGCATTATGTTTATGTCATTAAAAATGAAACATACATAATGTAATATTACATTAAATTATGTTTAAGACTAAAGTTTTACTTATGCCTCATGTCTCACTTTACCCCACAGAATTTGTCTCACTTTACCCCACTGCCACATTTTAAAAAAAAACAATCTTTCCTAGCAATTGAGGCTAATCTTCAGCTAGCATCATCACATAGTTTTATGTTGGTAGTTCATCAACATTTATAACATAAGTTTTTTTCTACCTGAATCAGTCTGCTTTGGCACAAGAGTTGACAGCAAGAAAAATTACAAAAAAATATTTTGGTGAAAAAACATGCTAACCACAGCACCCTGAGGTCCTCTCCTTTATGGCCATTGGGAAATGGGAGAGACTTGAAAACATAATAGTCCACAAATGTGTTCTATTGTTTCGATATAGGGGGTGCCTCACATTACCGATGTATCACATTACCCCGTTCTCCCCTACATGGTGATTAGCAGATGGACAGAATCTAGGCTGAATAAAATAATGTTTAGTCAGCTAGTTGATGGACTCCTCAAGTCCAAATATTTAAAAACTAGTTTAAAACTAGGTAGTCCTTTTTTAAACATGTGTTTTTATGCTTGTATAATTTTTAAAAGAACAGTTTAAACAATGAATTAAAACACTGATTGGGCTGATTAGGAACATAAATTATATAGAGACCTCACTAAGCCCAGTCAGCACTAAACACCTCTTGCTTGATTATGTTTAAAGAGAGACCTTTAATTTAATTCTAAAATAGGCCACTTCAAACTTTATTAATTTCTGAATTTTGATGGGCCTCTTTGGACTTTCCCCTATGTGTGTGTAGGGATTTATGCATCCAGTTTTCCCATAGCTAACTGGTGGAAAATAGCCTTCATTACTTGTTATCTACAAAATTTATTGTTTGATCATCTTGAGTTTTACTTAATGAATAAAAAAATAGTTTTTAAGCTCACTGATGTCATGAGCTAAATGCCATTAAACGTTGAGGTGAATGTGTCACCAAAGATTCCTCAATGACATTTCTTGTGCAGCTGAGCTAAAAAAAAGCAAGGTGAAGGACAGAAATAAAGCCAAGCCTACTTTTGCACATGGGCTATATGCTCATGCTTTCTTTAGACATGGTGTCACTATGATTAATGTCTTGTAAGAGTGGTGGTTCTCTAACATTCACTTCAGCAAGTCAGGGGGTGTCCATACTAACAGAGGCCTGGCTAGCAGACCCATTATTAAACATATGTGTTGAAAAAGAGGGTAAGGACAGGAGAAAAACAGGCCTTTTGACTTATACTCATGGTCCTGTCATGACGTCAGACTCTGTATTTCTGTACTAACAAACCTCAGCAAACCTGCTGTCACTGAAGCGCTCATTATGGAAGAACTTGCCGTGACACAGCTCTCACCCGCTTCACCTCTTGGCATGCCACAGCAGTGTGACTTCCATATTCTAGGCCAAGTGGCTTAGTTTTCCTCCCTTTTGATGTATGACTAACCCCCACCCTCCTCTCCCAATTTTCAACCACCAGTAGGCCCAGCGTGAAAGCAACACATAATTGTCTGAGGAATAACAATAAATTGTGCTCTGCACATTACCAAGGTAGAAAGTGAAAGTGGACTTGTTGGCATGAGAAAAAAATGCAAATGAAATGTTGTCTGTCTCCTCCATTAGGTGTTCAGCACTCTGGGCAGGATAGTTTGAATAAGCTCTTGGGAGGAGAGACATTAATGAACTTGAAGTTTTAGATCTCTTGAGATCTTCCCCCAATATAGTTCAATGATTAAAAAAGGGGTGTAATGATACACATTCATGTTGAACTGAACTGTTTGGTACAAGCCTTTCAGTTCAGTAC
Organism: Ladigesia roloffi; assembly: GCA_037577295.1. Taxonomy (NCBI): domain Eukaryota; kingdom Metazoa; phylum Chordata; class Actinopteri; order Characiformes; family Alestidae; genus Ladigesia; species Ladigesia roloffi. Next base: position 3,110 of record JBBKCR010185220.1, on the reverse strand, counting down.
ACAACACGTAAGATATTTGAAAAAACAGTTTACTTTGCAAATTAAGGGGATATGGAGCCAGCCTATGAAGCTTTGATTAAACACAAAAATACTTTCCATTAAGCTCTGGGCATGTAAGCACTTATAAGTACAATACCCAAATTCACCTCAGAGCTGGAACTAAGCTTAGGTACACAGGACTACCAGGATTCACGTCCACGGTAGCCTGTTTACCACTAAATTAAAACACATAAACACTAAATTAAAATACGATAACACACCAAATAACCACAATAATACCCCCAAGTAGACAAAATAACCCCCACAACAACAATAAACAACCACTAGAACATCCATGGTGGGAGCAGTGCATGCTGGGATACTGTCCCTGTTGTTTTCCACAGCAGGTGACATTGTCGCATGAAGCAGATCTGTGCTGTCAGAAGAAAATGTGGTCACACAAATTTTTCAGGAAAAAAAACTTAAATATTGATTGAAACTGAGTTCCATATATACAAATGAATTGTTCTTTTCTTTCTATTAGTTTATAACTACTAAAATATGACATTAACTTTTTTTTAGGAGCTTTTTGTTTTTGGTAGTAAAGGAGGTTTTGTTTTATTTGCTGCTGAAAAGAAACCCCAGAAATGGGTAAAGAATAGCTCCATTGTTTAAAGTAAAAGAGAAAAACATGATCATACTTTTTATTGTCTTAATAAATAAAATAGAAAAAGTCAAAGAAATGATATGGCTTTTTAAATGTTTTATTTTTGCTGAATCGAAAACAAACTGAACTGTGACACCACTGTGTCGTATCGAACCGAACCGTGAGTTTTTGAACCGTTACACCCCTAATATATATATGCTTTTGGACCAAAAGCTCTTATGTCCAGGATAGTCAATTTGTAGGGCAGGAAAACATAAATGTAAATGGACTTTAGTATAGATTGTGTCCTTAGGCATTCATCCCAGTTTTTTCATCCATATCATATAACCGACTAACATACAAATGATGTAAGAAATATTAGTTCTGACAATGAAGAAACGTTCGACACAAAGGAACCAATTTTTGTCCCCTACCTTTCAGTGAATGTGTACAAATGTTATTTTCAATTAAAGTTTATACTTACAACTATATCTAAAACCAGGAAATGTTTATGACACTTTCTAACACTGAAAACTCTCATTCTTTGTTAAGCAGATAATGAATAATTGTCCATATGTATTTTGTGTAGTTACATAGTTAATCATCTAACATAGTGTCATAATGACATATTTACATTCAGACACATTCAAATTACTCAAGGTTATAAATGTTAGAGTTTTCAGCTTGTGTGAGTGTAAAAACATGGCAAAAAGATTTCTAATAATGTTTTTAAAAGCCTACACATGGCAATAATGTTTAGTTTTAAATCATAATGAAATCTCCTTTTCCATTAACAAGTATGACTTTTATGTGAATTTGAAATTTAGAATCAACTTTTTAGTTTTTTTTCAACAACAAGTAGAAGAACAGGTAGAAAGGCATTTCTGACTGTAAACTCCATGGGGTTCCTGGGAAAATAAACATCTAGAAAAGGCACCAGCATTTCACCAGTGGGCACAGGCCTCTGACATATTTATACTTGTATGCAACTTGGCAGTTGAATGAAGCTGTTGCAGTGGTTTGATGGCTCCTTCTGCCTTAAAATATCTTGTTCTCAGTGTCCAATTTTGGAAAAACAGGATGACATTATTGAACCTCATCATGAAGTAACACCAGCCAGAGGGGTAATTCATCATGTCACGACTACTAATATTTCTATCCATGCTTTATAATTAGTTTTCCCCCTCAGTATTTATGAGTCACAATATTATCTGTTGTACATACACACACACGCACACACACCAGAATGCCAGATTCCATGCAGACTCAGAACTGACCTCAGATTGACTTTAGGAGTAGTTGACTTAAATATAATAAAAGTTATTGCCTATAGTTACTTGTGTTAAGTGTTTCAAAGTGGTCATGTCCTACATTATTATTGCAATTAATTTTTCCACCTACAATGTCTGTGTGGGTTAATGATTAAAAAACAATCAGAATGTATTTTCCAGCCCTTTTTCATTTTCCAACCTCTCTTTATCCTTTGTAGTCTTAGAGTGGGCTGTTTTAGTTACTTTGCCTTTATGTAAATGTCTTGTTCTGATTGACTGCCTTGTGTCATGTCCTGTATCCAGTGACGACGAGTGTTGGGTAGTTTGTGTTGTGAGTATGATTTAAAAAGAGTAAACTCAGTTGTTTGACAATAAATGAAAGAAACGTTCATGTGTTATCATGCATTTTCTCTGAAAAATGGTTAAGAAATCATAAATTACCAGGGTATATAACCCTGCGAGTTGCCACGCCCCCCAACAGAGTTTAGTGTCGCTCATATGCAGGAGCAGACTGGCAATCTGTGCATTCTAGAAAAGTCCAGAACAATCCGATCAGCCAGCACCCCCCCCCACACACACACACTGTATATAGATTATTTTGTATACGTGTGTATGTATGATAAAATTGAGACATTTGCACACTGCATGAGAAAAAACATCCTTGAAAAAACATGACACTGACTTTCCATGACATGGCCTCTTTAACTTCTCAGAAAATTCTGACAAAATGACTTTTTAACATTGTTGTCAAATTAAACAGTGGGAGGGATGTTGGCTACAGAAAGTAAGTGCAAAAAAGTGTAGATGCATTATTGACCATGTCAGACTGCTGTATGTATTGACCAGCATGATGGCATCAGTCTTTCAGTCAGAGCCCTGCTGAGTTCACATGCTCTCTGTGGACCGCTTGGGGTGAGTCTGGTATATTCATGATGTCGCTCAACAAAAAGTCACGGTGCAGTGCAGTGCAGTACAGTACAATGGTTCTTTGCTCTATATATCCAGTCTGACCTTTTTTAAGCTTGTTTTATTGGCTGGGATGTGTCATAGACCTAAGGAAATCACTGTGAGGCGACCGGCTCAGGGCCAGTCTTGACAGACACACATATACACATTTTCTAGGCAATGTTGGGACATTATGCCATGTACACACACACACACACACACACACACACACACACACACACACACACACACACGCACACACACACACA
>JBBKCR010185205.1:0-14063 GCA_037577295.1 Ladigesia roloffi | reverse complement strand
AACCAAGGAGACGCACTAGGGAGTGGGCCTACACAGGATTGACAAAAGTAAAGGGACACATTAACCAAACAAAAGGGCAAGAAAGGAAAACAACCAAAACAGGAACGGCAGAGACGGCACAGCCGTCACAATTTGTTTATATATTATATACTTTGTACACTGTAAAATGCCCCTGTAAATTTTACAGTAAAAAACTGGCAGCTGTGGTTGCCAGAACTTTACTGTAAAAATAATGATAGCAAAGTTATTGGTTTTACAGGATTTAACCAACTGTACTGTATATTTTACGGATTTATTGAAGTTAACATGTCTAATTTACATATTTATGTTGCTATAAAAACAGTTCATACCCATCAAATCCCAGGGTTACTTTGTAATATATGGTTCATGACAGTCTTTTTTAAAGTTCAGAACTGTCTAAGTTAAAGGTCTATGTTTTAATAATTACAGTTCATTACTAGGGGTGTAACGATATGCATATTTATATTGAACCATTTGGTACTGGGCTTTCCGTTCAATGCAAATCGAACAAATCATTAAATGTACTTTAATGTTTGAAACTATAATGACAAAGCACTTCAGCAGAAATTTGCTTAGCTGCCATCATTGATGCTGCCATCATTGATGTGTACTTCTGGAAATTCCAGCAGTGTGGCCCATTAGCAGTATAACCAGCATAGGCCTAATACACTTCAGTGCTGGAACTAAGCTTAAGTACACAGCACTACCAGGATTTACGTCCACGATTGCCTCGTAACACTAAATCAAAACACATAACATCCCCCGAAAACACATTCTGAAAAACACACAATAACAAACCAAAGAACCACAATAATGCCATTTCCCCACCAAGTACACAAAATAATCCCCACAACAACAATAAACAACAACAATTAGAATGTCCCTTGTGGGAGCAGTGCATGCTGGGATAGCCCCCAGTATGTTTTGTGGAGTTTAATTCTGTAGCATTTATACATTTGTTTTTTGTGTTAAATTTACAGACATTTTTTACAGTGTAAGGTCTTACTCTGTAAAACTAATTACAAAGTTTTTTACTGTGAATTTTACGGTTATCGCATGTTTTGTGGAATAAGGTTTAACATTGTAGCATTTATACATTATTTTACTGTTAAATTTACAAACATTTTTACAGTGTATGCTATGTGAAATCTTTAAAAACATTCAAATGTGGTTCTACAGGGAATCAAATCTGTTCTTCAATGGTATCTCTCAAAGAATTCTTGGTGGCTTCGAAAAATAATGCCCAAAGTTACAACATTGATTCCACTGTTGATTATTCAAAGCCAAATTTAATTCCACTTTCAGGAAACAAGCCCCTGGTGTAATTGATGGTGTTTCCCAATTCGGCCAAGGTTGGGTTTCCATGTGTGGAATCATGTCTAATGATAAGGACCTGATAATGCTGTCTTCAACAATAGGCTCATAAATGATCTAGTTGTTTAAAAACAAATTAATACCAATGTTGGATTCGTGGACATGTTAGGTGTTTGTCATGTTTTTTTTTCCCAATAACCATTGAGTTACAAGTTCAAACCTCATTGATTAACTGTATAATTTTATAGTTTCTCAGTGGTCACTATAATTCTTTTTAATAAAATGTTGGACTTCAGTATGCTGAGAAACAGAAAATATAACCAAAAAATACGTAGGTAATTTTTTAATCCATGGAACTGTACGCAGATATGCATATTAAAAGATTTCAATTCTTCTGCAAGATGTGAGGTGTGTGAAGCAGAGAGTCTTGGGAACCTTCTGCTTTTTCAGATTATGCAAAGCGTTCAATAAGAAATGCATCTTAAAGACCACTTATATTCCATAGAAAATGATTCTAGAAAATAAAATGTTGGCCCTTTACTAATTTAAGGGTTCTTCCAAGACACTTTGCATTATGTGGTTTTTCTACAAACTTGAAAATTGTTCTCTCTTACTTACTAGGGTATCAACAATGAAATGTATGATCTAAAGTCCCCCCTTTTTGGTGTAATACTAAAAACAGTTTGTTAAAAACAGGATGTACATTTTTTCAGATCAGAGGGGAAGAGGTGGGGGGCTAAGTTTCTTCAACTCCCCTTTATAATGCAAAACACACACCCACCACGAGAAATGTAAAAAAGGAGAAGTGTGATTTTGAGAAATGAACAATGAACCCTTAAATGAGTTTTGGTGGGTGTATACACTTACAAAAAGCAAAAAGTCGTTGTATGTACTGTTCTAGGGGAAAAAAAACATTTAATGGTTATAGAACTGTCACATTTGCACACTTATTGCAATAGCTCCTATAAGTTATTGGGGAACATTTTGGAACATTTTATGGAGTCTTAATTGTAGTGATCATGCTGAAATTTGTTATTGTTCTGTAGAAAACTCCTTGTAAGCTTAAGGTGGTCCATACTAAAACATCCTATATCCTCAAACTGACATTTCTTTACATGCTTTTAGCAATAATTAAAAAAAGCTCAAAGTTAAAATGTAACTTTTTGAACCTAAACCTTAAAGCTGGTGCAGTGATTGGGTTGTGTAGAAAACTCCCTTAAGCTTAGAGATGTTCATACTAAAACACATCGTATATCTACATACCTTTAGCCTGGCTATTAATTTTTCTTAGAATTAAATGTTTCTTTTTTCATTCTCTCTCTCTCTATCTCTCTCTCTTTCGCTCTCTCTCTCTTTCACTCTCTCTCTCTCTCTCTCTCTCTATACAGCAGATTGCATCCCGACACTCAGAGTACCTCGGACCACAGTTTGGAAAGTTCCTGAAATGAAGACCCTGAAGATCAACTGCACTTTAGAGTTTGATTCACACTGTGAGATGAACCTCTCAGTGTTGTGGTGCAAAATCGATGATATGAATGAATGCCGAACTCTGAATCACTCCACTAACACTGAAACAGGCTGGATGAGAATCAGTGAGAGTGAACGTATGTTTTTCTTGATCTTCAGGAGAGTATCCATGCAGGATATTGGTCTTTACAGGTGTAAGTTAGATGGCCCTGTACCCTCTATGAGCCACAGTATCAATGTGACAGTGACAGGTAAACACCCCATGCTTATATATACTTATGTGCATGGCCCAATAAAATCATAATAATGTTTAAAAATATGCTTGAACATTTAAGGTTTATCTGGTATTTTTCAGCTTCTGACACAGACTTTGAAGTTGAAAAAAATGGAAATAAAACAACAAGTAAGTTTATTTCTTTTTCACACATAAACATATAACCATGATTATGATTTTACTTATTTATGAGTGGTGCAGTCATCAGTAGTGTTCAAAAAAAGGGACACCCAGTAGTGTTCAAAAGGAACAGTGAACATGTTCTCATATGCACAGTGCTTCTCATTGAATGAAAATTTCCTTCATGAAATATCCCTTTAATTTCCCTCTTTTTTAAAAAATGCATTTTTTCAGATACCTCTCGAGGTGAGCCTCCAGTTCCAGAATCCCCATGGCCCTATGTTTACATCTGTGGTGGGATTTTGTTGCTGGTCCTCCTGGTGATTGCTGTGTCTCTACTCATCTCCTGGTGCCAAAGTAATGTGATTCATTCTACTACATATTTCTTATTGTGATATACTGAATAATTTTAGAAATCATGTTTACAAATGATTTATTTGTGATGTTCTGGCATTCCGTGTGACATGACAATCTTTAATTGATTTTCATTTTAACAGAACCAAAACAAACTGGGAAAAAGATCTATGAGGTACGGTGTCACATATCAATACTGTTGTAAGAAAAAAAATGTTGTTGTTACTGTGGTTATATGTGCTCTGACCTGACCAATGATGTTCTTCTAGTTTTAAAAAATATTTTTGCCTTATAATTATTATAATCATTTAAACGTCTTTTGGTAATATTGGACAATTGATTATAATCAAAAGAACAAAAAATACAAGTTTGGACGAGAAGAAATCCTAAAATGTTTATCAAAATGATCAAAAACTGAAACATTTCACTCACATCAGTGAAAGAACCAAAGCTAAGGTGTTCCTTGTCATTCATACATTTTGAAGTTGAAAAATTTACTAACTTAAAAATTTAGTAACAGTGAAAATATTTTACATTTAATTAGAACTTCATTTGAAAATTCACCAGCAATATAACTAAATCAGTTAACTTCATATTTGAACTAGAGAAATTAAGATTTCCATTTTTTTAGCTGTATATTTCTATTTATTATCAAATGTTCACACAGTTCACATTGTATTTTGTATTGTGGTTTTGAAATGGCTGATTATATTTCTCTTGTTTTTCAAGAACTACTCTCTTTTAAAAATAATCTGTCATTACCAAACACTGAATATCCATCACATCTTCTCATCTACAGACCAATGCAAGTCAGATGTCTCATTTTACTTCACCTAACCAAGACACCAGTCCACCAGGAAACACCAACAGTCTCCCAGCCCAGCTCAGTCCAACATCAGACTGTATCTATGGCAATGCTCCTGTTAGAGCATCATCTCAGAAACACCACCCTCCCAGAAGGCATCAGGTCAATCACGCAGCGAGGCCGGGCCCGAGCCATCAGCGTTTCAGTGTGAAGGAAAATGACGAGGATAGTCCCCTTGTGTATGCGTCTCTGAATCACACCACACCTCGGGGGCCAATCAGAGTCAACCTTCAAGAGGAGACCTCCGAATACGCGGCCATTCGAGTCTCCTAATCTGGACCTTTTAGACTGACCTGAGAACAGTTTTGTTTTTCTATTTGCAACCATTGTGGTTTAAATTGGAAGGAGAGCACCTGGTCCTGGATCAGAACTTTTAAATAGTCCTCTCATTCTATAGGCAATGGCAAAGACTTTTTTCAGTTTGGAGAAAGAAGCTTTTTCTGCTGAACATTAAAACGCGTTGTACATTGTACCAAAATACAGGAATGTTTATAAGATGTTTTGGTGATTGAATGTAACTGATTAAAATGAACTACAGATGGTTCTTTCATTGCACAGAAAAAAAATCTGCACTGAAAAAAAATCGAATATATATCATATATTTCTGTTATCTGAGAATGAATTTGGACAATTTTAGGTTAAAATGTGAAGTTTAATATTAGGAACTCCTGACATCCTGTTGTCTACAATATTACAATTGGTTAAAGTGAGTAGTACTATAAATATCATTTAACTTGAGAAAATGGTGCACATCAGGCCACAAGCAGAATGTAAGCAAAAAGTGATGTGCGCTTAAATTCTGTATATATACTTTTATGTATTGGATGTTCAGTCGTCTTTAATTCAGTCGTGTTTTAAATGTTACTGTTTCCTTTAGTAAAGCATCAAATCACTTTACAGTGTTTTAAGTTTAATTCGTTGTACAAAATACAGTCAAACTGGATCCGGTTCAGATTTACTCTGTGTTTAATGGCTCTAAAAGCTACATTACAAAAAAGTACAACCCAATTTTAATATTAATAACTGAACAGTATATTACTTATATATTATAAATATATTTTACTATGTAATATACGAGCTGTGTAATGTCTGAGACAGTGTTTTACCACAGTTTTGAGAAGGCTTTGATCTTTTGATGTTTTTTGAGTATATCTAATACATATTCTTGGTGGGGGTGGGGGGATTTTGAGGGAAAATAGTACCAGAAATATAGCTATACTTTCTCTTATTTACTACTATTGTTTTCCTATTTCTGAATCACGTATAAATCCTCACATGTGTAGGTTCACTGGTGGTTTTGAACTGTGAATTAGTCACACACTACATTTCTGCTGTAGATTTTGACACCTGGTTACTGCCGCCTTCATTGTAAAGACAAGTTACTCTCTCGTCTTTACAATGAAATCTCTGAATGATTTTATTTACATCTTATGACTGAAATATCCAGACATGGAATGGAATTCTCCTTTAGATAAGCTTGAATTCAAGCAATACCACAGTCGCTCATGAGAGACCGCAACCTATCCTCACGTGTAGATGGAGATGCAGATTTCAGATAAAAGTGGGGGTCTGTCACCTTTTATTGGGGGAGAATGACAAAGATTGCTGATAAGCACAGTTTCTAGCTTAGAAACACTTAGTAGCTTTACAGCTACTGACTGTGTCCCAATTTGTTTCTGATTGATCATTCCTCCTCTGCCCCATCCATCAATGGAAAAAGGCTTACTGCATCTCCATTTATTTAGCGTAGGATTTATTTAGAATGGAGGTGTTGTAGCCAAATCTGTTTTTTTCCAAATGGGTAGCTTTAGTTCTTAATTTAGCATGCATGCATATATCATAGTTTTTGCAAAGTAAATTTAGACCAGTACTAGTGTACTAGGACTAAGAGAAGGTTGTCTTGTCTTATGTTTCATTTCTTGTTTATGTTATGGTTCTCACAGAACTAAGAAATAAGGAACTTTATGCAAATTCTCCTTATAGTCAGACAGCTTTTTGCAACACACCAAAGTGAAGAGCCCACAAAGTGTAACAATGGTCGCGCTTCCTGTGTGAGGAAGGGGAGTGTTTGACGTTCGGAACATGTTGCAGTGCGACTGTCACCTGTAAGACTGCATAAGCTGGGTGACCTCAGACTGATAGTGGATGAGTAAGATACTCCTTTGTTGCTCCTCACACTGTACCTGTAAGTGGGGGTATATGTAAGTTACTCCAGGCTTCAAAATAAATGTTCCTCAATGAGAATTACCTAACAGATGTAGATTTGAACAGGTTTCTAGGAGCTACTGTACATTGTGTTGTGTACGTTCTCTCCAGATTCTGTACAGTGGAGAAAAATAATCAGTAAGATTAATGGTCAGTGTTAAACATAAATAAAGACATCTAAAGTGCTTTGATATACAAAAACAACCAAAGAGAACTGTTTTAAAATCCTTTACTGTAGTGGGGATAGGAACCAGTCCTCCAAATTATTTACTTACTGTTAAAGTTTGTGACTATTGCAAAAAGAAAGAAATGAATACAGCTCCTGATACCTGAGACATTGTTTTATGATCTAAGTAGATCTAATTTTTAAATGCTGCTCATAAATGAAAAGCATAAGCAGTGTGATGAAGAGCAAAGTAGCAGAGTAGTAGAACGTTTTATGTTTAAGCCAGAAGAGACAGAATCCCTGGTGTCTGTAGACCAATGAAATCTATTTGAATTGTAGACTTTTTGACCAGTGCATATCACCACCATTTTAAAAACATTTCTGTACAGCGATTTCACATCAAACTACTCTGGATTACATATCAATGACTGAATTATACAGAAATGTAAAACACTTGGTGTAATTCATCTTTAATTCCCCTGTACATTTCAAATGCCTTGTACTGTAATTCAAATACATTTGGAACCAAGTGGCTACTGGGATAAAACTCTGAATGTGCAAAACCAAATAATCTCAAATAAAATAACTAAACAACAATTATGTGTCTCCTAATCCATTTGATCATCTCAATCTCTAAAACTCTCAAATGTAAAGGTTAATAGAGGGCTCTTGCCTTGGACGCAAGGTTTTAGTAAAAATCTCTGTTTAATACTGAACCTCCATACTATGCATTTCTTTAAAAATGTTCCTCACATCTCTTTTACAAAAATATTTCTGTGAAGAATCATCTTTTCAGTTCGCTGAAAGACTCTTGATTCTGTGGCATCACTACAAAAAGCACCCATTGCAATGCCTTTATTCTATCAGAGCTTTAAGAGATGGTAATAAAAGCTGTGGAAGTCCCGTTCTGCCACATGTTACAGTTTGATGCTGTTGCCACTTTCTATTAACCTGCGATCAGTGTTTTATAATATTTTTTTATTTTGTGGGACAGACTGCTATTAGTGAACTGTGTCCTTAGATCAGTCCAAGAGTGCTACAAAATTGAAGACAGGTGAGACACTCTCTGTCATTTTCTGCTTCCTCTAAGGTCCAGGACTAGATTTTGGTTCCGATTATGTTTTTTTGGACCGAAATCAAAGAACTACTTTCAGTTCAGCTGACAGGTTCCTCTGTCAACTCCTTTCACATCTACTTTATTCGTATTGTTTCTTTCATTATGTCTGAGCCTTTATGAAGTAAACACCCGATGTACCTGAGGCAGTTAAGTTAGGTCTCAGAGGATGCTGTGGTAAAGGATGTGAGATTTGCGGCTTTCAGGAGCACGAGTGCAGAGCATGCAGACCTGAGGTGACTGAGAGCTCGTTTTTTATCCTTGCCATTTGGCTTAGTCCCTTACACAGTCAAAGATGCTGCTCTCCTCTAATGTTACTTCAGAATCGAACACACCTGTAGTTCATGAAGAGTTTAGAGATTAGTTCAGGCATGGATGAGCTGAGTTACATAGATCGGATTTGGGAAATCACCAAAGAATGGTCCCCCCCAGTGGGCGGCCGTTGAAATCCCCTACCTTTAAATAAAGAAAGATGTACAATCAGTGGTGTGTACTACTACTGCACTTACTGTAAGCACTCTTCACCCTTTGAAGTCTTATCAATACCATTTTAATCTCAAGACTTATCACTGATACATAACTGCTGGAAATTCCATGGAACTAAAAAGTCCACACAAGCTGAAAAATGGTTCTTAGCATGGATATGGCTCTCTAAAAAACATTTGTTTGTACAGAACCCTTTACATTATGCGGAGGTTCTTAACACTTTAAACATTTTTTCACACATGAAGTATGATAAATGATAAAGCTGATCACAACAACAATGGGTTTGCTACTATGCTAATATTTGCTTGTTTACCTGACAAAAAAAACCCATTCTGTGCTAACAATGTGATATTTCATAGCATTATAAAAATAAGTATCATTATATTACAATGCTGTACATTTCTGTGATTTATGCCTAATGATCTCATAAGTTTGATTGCGATTTCTGAAAAGGTTTCTGTAAAGCGTATCCATTCTTGCAATATTACCAACAAAAGACCTAATATGTGGATGGAGCATGGGAAGTTCAATTTTGTAGGAAATTGTGGAAGTAATTACTTGTTTTTCACTGTTACGTTTTATAATGTGGAAATATTTATGGTGACTGTAAGATCATTTGTGAAAATCATTTGTGCTTGACCTTTTTGGTCATGCATCATGACCGTGTACTTCTTAAACATACCTAAAAATAGAGACCAATACTTTTAGTTCCCCAAAGCCTTTATCATGCGCTATAGTTTGTAAATGATTCCCATGGTAAAGAAAAGAAGAAGTGGCTTTCATAAGAATTAATGGTGCCTAAACAGGCTCTTCATGGCAACTGACACACAACTGACATTTATAAACCTTTATACAACATATATTTAAAATGTTTTCATGTATTTTTGATGAAACCAGCCATTGAAACAACTGATGTTTGCATTTATAAAGAGTTTTAAATAGTTATTTATGTGTTGTGTAGCCTTAGAAACGTTTCACAACCCCTACATCCTAATCCTAAAGAGTTGCACAATATTTTTCCTCTGCTTTCAAAGTACATTCTTGTTATAAACAACATGCCCTTATGGACCTTTTGAATGAAAGATTCACAGTGACAGCTGAAATCACTCAATTTCATTTAATAATTTCTAATTGAATAATGATAAAGTAATAATTGAAGACTCTCGATATTCAAACAGGGGTTGATAATACTTTACTGCACTCTTAAAAAATTAACTGCACTCTAAAGCAAATATACAGGTGTGTGTGTGTGTGTGTGTGTACAGTAACCCCCTTCTTTAACTTGGATAAGCAGTTGCAATTTCAGGCCAACCGCCAAAACATAAACAACCAGCACGAGGACGAGTGTGCGGGGCAGAGTCAGTCACAGTCAGCTGTGCTCAGAGACAGTAGGTTTGAAAGTAGCCAATCTGAGTAAGATATTTATTTCACCTTGCTGATGATTGGCTGTTGCCCTGTGACACTACAGTTCAGAGCGTCTTGAGTGTTCTCCTGTTTTTCATTATATTCTTCTTAAAGCCCTGTATTTTTATTACTGAATTTAAATGTATTTATTACTGTATTTAACTATTTATACCAAAGAAAACGGAGGCGTATACCAAAGAAACATCCATTCATGAATTACTGTACAGTCTGCACAGGGGTAATATCGATATGTACACTCAAGGAATGCATTACATTATGAATACGGGTTTAAATTTATGTTTTATTTCAGGGTAGAGTATTAAGCTGAGTTTAAAATTACCATATTTGGGGGCATATTCAGAATTTACATAATAAAAACATTTTTCACCACATCACAACAACACGTTTAGTGTTTACTAAACAAAAATGGAGGAGACACCACTGCAAAATTTGTATTTCTCCGGGTTTATCTGTAATAGGTGCAAATATTGAACTGAACAGCTTAAAATAGTAGCAACAATAAACTTTTAGAGTTTTACCATCCAGCTGGTCTCATTGCAAGAGGAGAGTGTTGACTACAGCAGTGTTTTTATACTTTTCCTCATTAAATAAGATGTGATTCATGTGATCACTCCCTCATACAGCAGAACGAGATGCTTGTGTAGGAATTTAACAGACACTGGCATGAAATGTGTGTGCATTAAATTCAAATGTAAAACTTGGGGCAGGATGCTCTGTACTTATTTTGCATTTTACCCTTAGGGTACTTTCCTGTGTTTCAGTGCATGAAGCCATGACCATTTCTGTGGGTTAGGTGTAGAAATTGAGCTGCAGACACAGAATGTGTGTCATCCTCACATTCTTTCACACTCACTTCTTCAAAATGTCAAACAGGTGGAACAAACCATGCCAAAACACAAGTGTAACCAAGAGGATATCACATCCACAGTGTGGACACCATTTACTTCGACGCAAGCTGAAGCATCATCAGACAATACAGAAGTGCAACATGAGGACTTTCCTCTTACAGCTCTTGAGTTGGTTCTACATTTTACAGTCAAAAAGCTCTTGTCTCACATGTAAGTATGTTAATGCTCTACATTAAACTGTCTATGAAGCACATATATGTAGTGCAATACATTAAATGTCAGTGTGCAGTTGTGGAAGACTGTGTGAGGCCCAAAGTCTCCAGGCTATGAGTATAGTTCCCTCTAGCGGAGGACACATGCAGGAAATTAAACACAGACTTAGTAATATGGAAACAATGGCAGACATTTGAGGAGGAAATAAAAGGTGTTCACCGGTAAAACAGTGGGTTTCAGTCATAAGCCTGGTGTCTGGCTGCCTTTTTCTCACAGCAAGGAAGACATTCTTGACTGGCTAGGACAGTTTAACATTAGGCCTTCGCTAAAATATACAGAACAATATATAAAAAAAGGAAGTGTAGGTGCCCAGTGATAGTGTTTTAAAGTTTCTTCTCTTATTTACAAGACAATCAGGCTTCCTATGGTCACTGTAGAAATGAAACCTTCTATCTCCAAACCACAACTTCACTAGTGAAGGAAAAATGTTCTTCATTTTCAATGTATGTTAATGTATTTCTCCATCTATTTTAGACCATTTCTATTGGTCGGTTCATATAAAAGTTTGGCACAGTGTAAACAAGTTATTTTTAAAACGTGTTTCAAAAAAATGGAGCAATGAGGTTTTGTTAAGACAGCGAAAATATTCACCTGATTTTATGGTGATTTACCATACTTTACAGTAATATTATATAGAAAAAGTCCATGGACTTATTAGCCCAGTCTTAAAACACTGTGTGTTCGGCACACTGTCGGTGACTCCATCGGCTGTACTTTAGTGTCCAGTCATAGCAGCAGTTTTCATCATCCTGGCTCCTCTCAGTCAGTCTAAACAGAGAAAGAAAAGAATGTTGATGGAATCATTTCGGTAGCTGCTAAATAAAAGTGAATTGCTCCTTTTATGGCCACTTTGCTGTAATTCCAGATACATCACTATTAATCTACCATTAAAATAAATCTTAACGACTTCTTAAAGCATGATTACACAATACATTAACAATGAATGTTTATAGGGCATATGATCAAATCAAACATGTAAATATTATTAAAATTCATAAAGTAAAACTTTAATTTTAATAAACTAAAAAATATTTTTATAAACAATGTGATTAATTGCAGACAAATCATGCAATTAAAAATGACCACTGTTAAAATTGAAATTGTTGCCCAGCATTAACATATATACAGTAAAAAAAAAAAAATATATATATGTATAATATATGTGTGACGGCCATGGGGTGTTGATATGATTTGTCTGTCTGCCTGTTTAAAGAAAAGACTTCTATTATGAAGCGCCTTTGTTATCCGGCTGGTCACGTGTTGTGGCTGCACCTGATCCTTGTTTTGATGCCTCGTTTGGGTTATTATAAAGGTCTGATTCAGTGTGCAGCCCAGCATGTGACCATCGCCTCATCCTCCTGGTTTTCCCGTTTTCTCTGTGAGTGTTATTCAGTTCTGTTTTGGGTCCTCGTACCCCTTTACGTTACTTGTCTTGTTTTCAGTTCGAATAAAAACCCCGAAATGGAGCTTCTGTTTAGACCTGCTTCCCTTCCCCTTACCCAAGGTAGCTTACGGGCTAAGGCTCAGGCCGCAGCTCGTAACAGATGTATTGGTGAGGAAATGTCCTCATTTCTGTTCCGTGTTTTATTCTGTCCCTTAAGTGAGATAACGGTATTTGAATAACTATTCGATATTCGAACGTATATCCAATATCCGAGTATTAGAAAATCATGTCTGATCCCTAGTACAGTAGTAGTCTCAGTGACGCCCACGGAACATTGGCTAAACTTCTGATGTATATGGTACACTTAACTGGAAACACTTCAGGAATGTTGAAGTCATCATCTGATTGGTTGAATTTTATTGGATCTCAGGGGGACTCGAGTGTCGTGTTTATTTTCGGTCCGCCGGGAAACAAAGCGCAGACGTGTGATTGCGGAAGAAAAACTGTTGTGTTTACATGAGTGACGATGAGCATTTATCAAGATCAACTAAATGTAGGATTCTCAAATGTATGTCAGGTTCACAGCATAGACTTTTTAAGAGATGTCCAGGAGTTTTGTTTGAGGCACTTAGTGGAGACAAAAAGAGATATTTTAGCCTGTTTGCCGACGGGATTTGGGAAGTGTGTTATTTTCCAAGCCTGGGCGATCCTTTGACTTGTTGCATGCTGGTCTGTTGTTGTGGAGACCTTTCCATCCCGAAATGTGACGCTGAATGAAACTAACTGTAATCGGTTGTTTGACATGTCAGTCAAACGGCCTTATGGTCGGGCTTTGGCCAAAGAAAGCTGCTATGAATTCCAGACCTTCAGCTATGTGAGACTATTACAGTCGTATCTTAGTCGTTTGGGATTAGTTACGTTTTCTGATTCTGAATCAGGCGTAGTTAATTACGATACTTAACTCTTGTCCAAGAAACAAGGCCTGTATATGTAACTCAGAAGGTTTGAGTAAACATATATTAAGTAAAAAAAACTAACAGGTTTACAATAAAGGTTAATGTAGAAATGGTTCAGTGAAAAATCTAATTTACTGTTTTTCACTGAATCCACATGCAGTTGAGACAAGTCCAAACTTTTCTTTAGCACCATAGCTAGAGGTTTTGGTGATTTATGAAAAAGGTTTGAGTGACTATTGATATTCAGTGGGGTATTTTATGTTTTAAAATAAAAATAGAATTGACTACACCCATGGTTGGGGCGTGATGGATGTATTTCTTTTCCACAAATAAAAGTCAGGAGATATCGTGTATCATAATGTATCATGATATTACAAAGCCCCTCCACATGCCATCAGCAAGAAGAAAAATGTCACCGAACAAAACTCCGCCTGTGAGAGTGTATTCAACGCTGCTGCTTGAGTACACACAGCTGTTATGGAGGTAAGGAGCAAGGACACTTCAGCCAGAGTGTGAAGATGAGCTCAGGCCAATGAAGCCTCAAGAGCTGCGATCAAAATCAGTGGCGCTGCTTAACGTTTGAGCATTTAATGAGGCCTGTTATTAAACAGTTGGGTCCACTTTCTGCCTCAAGCTCACCCAGAAAGGCTCGGTTCCTGATCTGTGTTATATGAGGCTCTGTGGTGTGTGTGTGTGTCTGTGTGTGTGTGTGTGTGTGTGTGTGTGAGAGAGAGAGAGAAGAGAAACAGCATGGAGGAGGTGTGTGGGTGGACAGATAGAGTATGGAAGGA